>QNTS01000001.1:2540092-2610368 GCA_003317085.1 Hucho hucho
TATATATATATATGTATATGTGTGTATGTATGTGTGGCGTACAGCTGGTCAGCCACCAGGGGGAGACTCGTTGAGGCCTGGTGACAGACAGCGTATACATCATGAGGCGATGGCTACATCTGCTGGACGTGCCAGGTCTCGACGGGCTCTCCAGCCAGGACTAATTGGGTCTGATTTGAGAGTTGGTGAGTAATCAAGGGCTGATTGCTCACCAGCTCTGCAAGTCCCATAAAGCTGCCAGAAGGGCAGAATACAGGGAGACTGGGGGAAGAAAGGACTCCCGTATAGTTGGGGACGGTGACAGAAGTAACAGGAGTTAACCAACCTGTATCTACAGGTCCGGAGTCGGAGTCAGAGGGGGCGCCGGAACCCGAAACCCTTGGGGAACCACTGGAGGAGGAGCCCAGCCTCCCCCTCCTCGATTTTGAGGTGCCAGTGGAGACACCCGCTGGGGGCCCGTTTGGTCTCCACGGAGCCCTGCCCCCACCAGCAGTACGCAGCGGCCTATCTGGATGATATCATCATCCACAGCCAAGGTTGGGAAGAGCACCTGACGCGCCTCCAGGCGGTGCTGGACGCGCTCCAACAAGCCGGGTTGACCGCAAACCCCAAGAAATGCAAACTAGGGTTCGAGGAGGTGGAGTACCTGGGGTATTTTATCGGATGGGGGAACATCAAGCCCCAGGAGAGGAAGGTTCACATGGTACGTGACTGGCCCGTTCCACGCACCGAGACACAGGTCAGGTCCTTCCTGGGACTGGCAGGAGACTATAGCTGGTTTATCCCCAACTTTGCGGCTATAGCTTCCCCCCTCACCGATCTAACCGGATGAGACAGAAGCGGCGTTCAGCCGTCTGAAGGAAGCGCTGTGCTCCCATCCGATTCTCGTAATGCCCGATTTTCCAGCTGCCGATGGTGGTCCAGACAGGGGCTGTTCTGTTCCAGATAAACGATGGGGAGGAGCACCCCATCATGTGCATGTCAGCCGAAAGCTGATACCTAGAGAAAAGAAGTACTCTATTGTTGAGAAAGAGTGTCTAGCGGTGAAGTGGGCGCTAGACACTCTCAAGTATCAACTGTTAGGTACCCACTTCACCCTGGTCACGGACCATGCTCCCCTGGTCTGGATGGCCAGGAGAAGGGACACAAACGATCGGGTCACCAGGTGGTTCTTGTCCCTTCAACACTTTTTCTGTTGTGCACATCTCAGGGGCGAAGCATGGAAACGCGGATGCCCTATTGAGAAGGGAGACATGTCGCACTGACGACAGTCAGTGCTAAGGGGGGGGGGGGGGGGCGTACAGTAGGTCAGCCACCAGGGGGAGACTCATCGAGGCCTGGTGACACACGGAGTATACATCACGAGGCGCGATGGCTCCATCTGCTGGACGTGCCAGGTCTCGACGGGCTCTCCAGCCAAGACTAATTGGGGCTGATTGAGAGTTGGTGAGTAATCAACGGCTGATTGCTCTCCAGCTCTGCAAGTCCCATAAAGCTGCCAGAAGGGCAACACACAGGGAGACTAGGGGAAGAAAGGACTCCTGTATAGTTGGGGACGGTGACAGAAGTAACAGGAGTGAGTTCAGGTTTTGATCCCCACAGGATACAGCAAGACCCGGAGCCCAGAAGACGGTAACCCGGGGAGGGTCTCATGGGGGAGACCTATTCTTTTCTTTTTGAATTATTATTTTTAATAAACACCTTTTGAAACTGAGCTAATCTTACTCTGTCCGTGTCTGATCTGTGTAAATGGCTTGACCCAACCCCCTGGTCTGCCACAATATGTGTGTGTGTGTATATATATATATCTTTTTTTCTTCTTTTTTTAAATTTGCAAAAATGGCAAAAAAAATGTTTTTGCTTTGTCATTGTGGGATATTGTGTATAGATTGATGAGGGAAAAAAACTAGGAGTCTGAATACTTACTGAATAAACTGAATTTATAAAGCCTGTTTTACATCAGCAGATGTCACAAAGTGCTATACAGAAACCCAGCCTAAAAATCCAAACAGCAAGCAATGCAGATGTAGAAGCACAATCAGTCCACTATAGTCCACGATCAGCTGCTTTGTATTGCTGACGTTGAGGGAGAGGTTATTGTCCTGGCACAATACTGCAAGGTCTTTGACCTCCTCCTTATAGGCTGATTTATCATTGTCTGTGATCAGTCCTACACAATTGGAACAATTGATGATGTTGGAGTCGTGTGCAGCCACGCAGTCGTGGGTGAACATTGAGTACAGGAGGGGACTACAAGTTGCCACTACCATCGAATCCACATCTAATAGCCGGGATGATAAATGGGCTTGGACCTTATAACAACAACACCCTAGACCCACTCCAATTTGCTTACCATCCCAATAGGTCCACAGACGACGCAATCGCAATCACACTGCACACTGCCCTAACCCATCTGGACAAGAGGAATACCTATGTAAGAATGCTGTTCATCGACTACAGCTCAGCATTTAACACCATAGTACCCTCCAAACTCGTCTTTAAGCGCGAGACCCTAGGTCTCGACCCCGCCCTGTACAACTGTGTCCTGGACTTCCTGACGGGCTGCCCCCAGGTGGTGAGGGTAGGAAACATCTCCACCCCGCTGATCCTCAACACTGGGGCCCCACAAGGGTGCGTTCTCAGCCCTCTCCTGTACTCCCTGTAGATTTGATGAACAATTGAAACAAGGCACACAGTGTCATTAAATACCAGTCATTTTCAGTTTGTTTACAATGTACTTACCCAGGAGCTTGCAGCTTAATGTAAAGTGAGGTGAATTTTGATTACTTTGTAGTTACAATGTAACAACCTTTGCAGACAATTGACTAACCAGGAGAAATAACGAGACAGGAGAGCATTTTTCAGTTTGTATCTTTAATCGAATTCACAAAGATTCAAATTCAAAGTGTTCAAATTCAATTTTCCATTTTAGACTCATAGCAATAACTATTTTAATTAGTAAAAACATAGGGTAATGTAGCTAGATGGCTAGCTAGGCAATGGTAGCCTATAATCTTACTAAATCATAAAACTCATAACTTTCAGTTTGCAATGTTATTTCAAATTTTTTTACAGTTACATTGCACTTTGAGATGTCAGTGTGATGTCACTTCCTGGTGACAGCCCAGCGGTTCTTCTGGCTTATTTTTTTTATGTTCTTCTTTTGAATATGCAAATGTACAATGTCCCGTCACTAAAAAGTGAACAAAAAATTTTACCAAATGTTTCATTTGTTTTTTAAACAATTTTGTGTAAGTGACCTCTCTCCTCTCACGCTCTCCTATGCAGCCAAAATGGAAGCCACATACTATTTCTGTCTCCTAATTTTTTGTGTTTATAAAGATTTGTAATGTGCAAAATTGCAATGTGAGTCTCAAAATATATAAATTACATCGTAATTCTTATGATGATTTGTGACCCTGCAACCCTGATTCGGTCCTATGTACCAACATTTGAAATAGTGTTTTTTTTACGTTGGATAAAAGTAAAGTAGAGCTAGAACATGGTATATCATACACTGCAGTTGAGGAACAATGGGAAAGTAATTCTGCTTTGAATGTTGATGAACTTGTTACCCCATGTGTTTGATACCATTCCACTAATTCCGCTCCAGCCCATCCTCCCCAATTAAGGTGCAATGAACCTCCTGTAATCCTAATCTGACTTTGGTGCACGTCATGCTGTTCTTCACATTGCCATATCTGGTAAACAAACACTACAGTGCCTTCGGAAGGTATTCCACATTTTGTTATGTTACAGCCTCATTCTGAAATAGGTTAGTTTTTTTCTCCCTTCATTAATCTATACACTACCCCATAATAACAAAGCAAAAACAGTTTTTTTATAAATATTTGATAATTTATACAAACAAAAAAAAGATGAAATATCATATTTACATAAGTATTCAGATCCTTTACTCAGTACTTTTTTGAAACACCTTTGGCAGCGATTACAGCCTTGAGTCTTCTTGGGTATGACGCTACAAGCGTGGCACACCTGTATTTGGGGTGCTTCTCCCATTCTTCACTGCAGATCCTCTCAAACTCTGTCAGGTTGGATGGGTTGGGTTGCTGAACAGCTATTTTCAGGTCTCTCCAGAGATGTTCGATCGGGTTCAAGTCCGGGCTCTGGATGGGCCACCCAAGGACATTCAGAGACTTGTCCCGAAGCCACTCCTGCGTTGTCTTGGCTGTGTGCTTAGGGTCGTTGTCCTGTTGGAAGGTGAACCTTCGCCCCAGTCTCAGGTCCTGAGCGCTCTGGAGCAGTTTTTCATCAAGGATCTCTCTGTACTTTGCTTCGTTCATCTTTGCCTCGATCTTGACTAGTCTCCCAGTCCCTGCCACTGAAAAACATCCCCACAGCATAATGAAGGCCACCACCATGCTTCACCGTAGGGATGGTGCCAGGTTTCCTCCAGACGTGACTCTGGCATTAAGGCCAGAGTTCAGTCTTGGTTTCATCAGACCATAGAATCTTGTTTCTCATGATCTGAGAGTCTTTAGGTGCCTTTTGGCAAACTCCAAGCTGGCTGTAATGTGCTTTTTACTGAAGAGGCTCCCATCTGGCCAATCTATCATAAAGGCCTGATTGGTGGAGTGCTGCCGAGATGGTTGTCCTTCTGGAAGGTTCTCCCATCTCCACAGAGGACCTCTAGAGCTCTGTCAGAGTGACCATCAGGATCTTTGTCACCTCCCTGACCAAGGCCCTTCTCCCCCGATTGCTCAGTTTGGCCAGGGGGCCAGCTCTAGGAAGAGTCTTGATGGTTCTAAACATCTTCCATTTAAGAATGATTGGGGCCACTGTGTTCTTGGGGACCTTCAATGCTGCATACATTTTACTTGACTGAAGATGAGCTGGAATCTGTGCCACAATTACAATCCTGTCTCGGAACTCTACGGACAATTGCTCTGACATACACTGTCAACTGTGGGACCTTTATATAGACAGGTGTGTGCCTTTCCAAATCATGTCTAGTCAATTGAATTTACCACAGGTGGACTCCAATCAGTTGTAGAAACATCTCAAGGAAGATCAATGGAAACAGGATGCACCTGAGCTCAATTTTGAGTATCATAGCAAAGGGGCTGAATATTTATGTAAATAAGGTATTTCTGTTTTTTGTATTTAATACATTTGCAAAGAAATCTAAAAATCTGTTTTCGCTTTGTCATTATGGGGTATTGTGTGTAGATTGTTGAGGATTTTTTATTTAATACATTTTAGAATAAGGCTGTAACGTAACAACATTTGGAAAAATTCTATGTGTCTGAATACTTTCCTTAGGGCACTGTACTTCATAATATCATTGCTTAGTGAATTATATTTTCTGCACCTTCTTAATTCAAAGTCGAGACAATATTTCATATACTTCGGTTGATTTTCCGTCCGAGACAATTACTCACATTCAATGTGACACACAGGAGATTGATCGATCGATTGAAAACAACCAGTCTAAGTGGTTTACAGCTGAAGATGAGCAAACTTCTAACTTTCTTTCTCATTGGAAAGAAGGTGTCAAAAGTGTCCTCCTTCGCACAAAAAATGACATCTATTGAGACATCACTATTCATTGAGTAGCTAGGAGCAAGGCCAATGCTTGAGTTCCACTTGTGAGGTGTGTCTTGACTTCCGACACCCTGCAAGCGATCTATAAAGCATCCAGTCCCCTCAGGCTGTTGGGCAGCTCACTTAAATACATCAATACTGTGGGAAATGAGACACAGAGAAATGGCTTCTAAGGACTGAGGAGTTAGACAGCTGACTTAGATGGCCATATGTCTTATTTAAGCTGCTGTACTCGATGCGCCACAGTTAATCGAATGATCTCTCTCTCCATTGTTGAACACCCATTGTATGGGGCTCAGTCAATACGTGGGGTTCAACTATTCCAAAAGAAACATGACATTAGCATGAAGGCTCATCGTCGCTGAAGTGAAATTTTCAAGGATTACCTTGGCTGTCAATAGTCATCCTTTCAATAATGTCATCAAAGGCCACCGACAAAAAGTCAAGAACAAAGTCTAATCTCCTCGTTAGAATTACTAAGGTTTACGCGTCAAACGTCTGAACTTTACCAAAAATATTTAACAATACCTATACATACCACATAGCACTATAATTCAGATAATACACGTTTGGGTATAGATGTGCTCCATCAATGTGTCATTTCGCCACGTGTTTTTTCAAGGTCATTGCGACACCAGCTAATTTAGGATGTTGCTCAACCAAACAAATTAATGGGTGGACTTGATGAAATTCCAGCTCATCTTCAGTCAAGTCAACTTGGCAAGTGTAATTCAAATTAACTTCCAGTCTCCTCACCAAATAGAACTCCACTTGACACTTGACAGTATTCCAGATCATCTTCAACACAATGACATTTTCAACACAATTTTTTTCCCTTCCCTCTGTCCTCAGCTGGATATTTTCTGGAGAGTACACAAGGAGTAGAATTAGTTTTTATAATGTTAAATATTCAGATCATTTCTCAGCATCTCCCCTGGAACATTGAACTGTCAATCATACATCAGGGTGTGCAGCCCTCGCAGCCAAATCCCCTTTATTGGCTTGGCAACAACAAAAAGATAAGTGTACAAGGAATACAAATCGACTGGCGAGAGAGAGAGAGAGGGATAGCTGAATGAGTCTAAGATAAAGTATCATAGATTACTCATGACAGACGGGCCACAATTATCAATTTCCCATTTAGTTTTTGTGCCTCGGTAACTGGAATTGATGCAGTACAAAAATGCTAGGATCCAAAGGTTAAAATACTCTCGACTAAATCAGATAAATAAATTGATGCGAGTCGGGATATTTGGTCAATTGAACAATGCACTGTCACAGAGAACTTAGCACGCCGCAGTGTGTGACATTAGCCTTCCTGCAATCCTCAACTCTCTCTGCGTCTGATGCAATATCACAGGTCATTGATTTGTCAGAAGGTGCCATCAAGTGTTTACGTCTCCATTTTGTTATCTCTTCAGCAAATTATCAACATGAAATGTCATCCTGGCACGTTTTCGCAAAAAAGGTAAACTGTCAGAGTAGCTGACGTTTTTCTCAGTGCATTGCATTCAATGAGAAAAGGTGAGTGTCAAAGGGTTTACCTTTCTGTCTATCCATTGCATTCAATAGGAAAAGATGAGCGTCACAGGATTGACGTTGATCTCAATACATTGCAGTCAATGGAAAAGATGATAGTGAGGAGAGAGAGAGAGAGAGAGAGAGAGTCAACAGACAGACAGGTGGGAGAGAGGAGGGAGAGAGCGATGTGAGGAGGGGGATGCAGGAATGAAGGAGGGCGAGGATGGAGTGGGGAGGAGTGAGAGAAAGGGGAGAGTGAGGGACGGGGAGAGGGTGAAGGAGGGATGGGGGAGAGATGAGAGAGATGAGAGGAGGTGGCGGGAGGGAAAGAAGTAGGGAGATAAAATGTAGTGGGAGAGGGAGGAGGGTGAGGGAGAGAGAGACAGAGGGTGAGGGGGGGAGAGGGTAGAAAGAAGGGGGAGGGAAGAGAGCGAAGAGAGTGGGTGATAAAGAGAAGGTATAGAGTGAGATAGACATGAAAAAAGTCAACCCTGTGATACATATCTTTTCCCATTTAATGTATTCACGTTCACTTTGCAGCTGTGTGCCACCCATGGCACCATGCTGCTGACTGTCAGTTTCCCGGGAGTTCCACCCATGCAGCACCTCAGCCCTGCAGTTATGCTCCTTTAAAAAGCAAATGAGGTGGGATGCAGCCAGGGAAGTGATGATCGTGTATGTTGAGATGGAGCAAACCAAGCAAAGACAGTGAGTTCACATGAGTAAATTGAACAGGTACAGTATGAAATGGAACAGGTGTACGATGTCCATTTTACGACATCTGGGCTACTCGATAGGATGGAAGGTGTATTGTGAGATGACCAAACAAAGCCATTGAGTTCAGATGGGAAAATGGAACAGGTATGAAACAAGTGTATGTTGTCAATTTTATGCACAAATTGATGCTCCCAAAGCTCTATTCTGTAGCAACACCATACTGATGGCTTCAACATGGGTTATTTCAAGATCCTTTACAATCTGTTTGTTACATACAATGCTCCATACATTTCCCCCTTTATACAGTTACATTTTGTCCTGGTGGAGTAAAGCCTCATAAATGGTCTATGTGTTGTCTGACTATATGAATAACAATTGTCCCTAAAAGAAAATTTCTGTAATTATATCTAGGTAATGTGGGGACTTTAACACATGATGGTTAGCTGTGATCAGTCTGGTTGGTGTATGCTTTGGAAGAGATCATAGGTCATTGAAATATTGTCATTAAAGAGCTGACTTTTCCCAGAAAAAAAGAGGGCTACCAGAACTCCAATGGTAATTATGTTGGTACCTCTTTTAGGACTGCAATTGTGTCATTTTCTGTCAGTGTTCTCCCACCTGTGTCTGAACCCTTATCCACCTTGGTAGCACAGTGGGGGTTTGAGTTTCTAATTTCATTTGCCTCCTATAGTAGAGGAGCTTTTACCAGGATATACAGACGCTTCACACTAGGAAAACAGTAAATCCACTTTGTTAAAAAGCTTGATTCTTCCTGAAGATTAGAACTCAGGTCCGGCTGTCTTAATCTTATTGTTAGCACTTTGCCTGTGCCCTAGGCAGTATTAACATGTCTCAAAGTAACATTGAAGGCCTCCCTCTTTATTGAAAGCCTAAGTACAAATCGCACTGTTCGCACAAAATATATGTGTTGATGCACATCAGCGGCAGAGAGAAGATAAATTCAGCCGGGGACAACAACACAAGTTCATCTTTTGAGGGAGAGACTTCAGTGAGACATTCTAGTCAAAGGGTTCTCTTCAAACAGAGAAGAGCGTAGCCGTGTAGCATGGGCAATTTAATCACTTTGAAACATGAATCACTCCTACTCTCTTTGAGGAACACTTGTCAATATTGATTAGCCCAGCCCTCTAGAAAACAGCCTTTTTAAGTCCCTCCTCATGCCATAGACCTGGGCTTAATCAGCCTTTGCTGAAGAACGGAGCTGCTAGGAGTCCTTTTGTTACATAATGGATGGGGCCAAGTTACACAACTCACTCACTCTGTGGCACCTCTCTCTCCTCCTCTTTCACTTCTTCATTTTTTGAATGCTCTACTGGAGATGCCACACTGCTATGACAACCGACCTCATCGACCCTCTTTATGTTTTCAAATCAGGGAGTGTAATCTTCACCTATTTAATGTGTTTCGGCATTCTGCCGTATGATTTTCAGCAGACGACAGAGGATCCCATCTGTTTATTTGGCTCAGTCAGGACCAATAACACACCAGGATAGAACAAAGAACCCCCTTCAAAGAAAGTCTGCAGCCTAGGGAAGCTGAAGGATAGGGACACAGCGAAATGACACCACCTCCCCATCTGGCGAGGTGTGTAGGGTGGGGATCTTGCCCTTGAGTCTGTGGGAGCCAAGTAATTAAGGAATTAAGGCACACACCTAGTTAATAAAGCATTACAGTTCAATCAGCAAGTTAGTCACTAACAGGAGACTAGGTGAGGCGACTGCTTAGGCAAATAATGAATTTCATTAAACTATCAGGGATATGGAAGAATACCCCAAGGCTTAAAGATGGCAAAGACCCGGATCATTGGATCAAACGGATATTATGTTAATGATCCTACCTAAGACTACATTTACATTAATTCAATAATCGTTTTTTGGAGTGTGAGAAAATGGTGGGGCTGACATTGTGTTTTATTTACTAGCCATTAACCGAAGGTAATTAAGAAGGTCATACCAAGGATCATTTTGCTATTTGATTTGGAATTTTAAGACCCCTTGAAGTATAAAAAATATATTTAAAAATAATTGCAAATGCAAACGCAATGAATAACAGATTCACTACATGGAACAACAGATAGTTCCACACAAAAAATGAAGGAAGTTTTTTTGTCTGTCTTATATATGACAAATGTATACGAAACACCAGGATTTTTTGTTGCTGGTGTGTTAAACCCCATATTTTTGGCACTCAACTATATATATATATATCTCTAGCTTAAACTGACGGATTTGATTGGGACAGATTTTGATTTATTATTATGCTAATTCGATTTCCGTGGGGGTGTGGACATCGACTCTAGGGGGTTAAATTGCGGACAGTGTCACTTTGTTCCTTGTATCACCTAACAGAGAAGGAAAAGAGAGAGAGGAAAAATAACTCCTGTTCAATTACAAGAGCTGAGAAGAGTCATTGTCTGACTGTCGGAGTCGAGCACAGGAGGAGCCAAAATTATACATCCAGTAAAAGAGAAGGACAGTCATGCTATTAAAATTGCCAGTCATCCACAAAAGAAAAATAAATTGTTTACTCTCAAGAGGACAAAGATAGTTTAGGCGCAATACGTTTTTATCTCAGAGCCTGGCTAGCTGGGCTATATGTGGCGTTTTACTCCTGCATTTCAATAAGGACTGTTAACATTTATGCTGTGATCAGCACATGTGGAACGATCACTGTTCAGGTTGTTGAGGAGAAACACTAGTCTGAACTTCCTGCTTTTAATGACTCATCATAGTTATAAGGAAGCACTACGACTACAATGTGTACACTGTAGTATTGAATGTGAGTCTAAAGAATTAAGAAATGGAGAGGAAAAGCTTTGTTTGATGAGCATCCTCTTGAAAATTGGAGAGGATAGAGAGAGAGGCAAACGTCAGTGGCACAAATTATTGAATTATTAATATGTTGACTGATGACGTTAGGGTTGAGGAGAAAACAGAAGGAAAACACAGATGGATAGACCCTTTTCTCTGGGCCTTGAGACCAATCAATGCCCTTCACCCTCGTTTTCTCCACATTCTTTTCTTGGGGGAATACATGATTGATGAGCATTAGTGTAAGATTAGAAAAACAATGTTTTAATGATTGATAACCACATACTGTTACTCCATGAATGATGACTGACCTAAAATATGCCCTCTGGTGAACTGATTGGAGAGGCTAGGTTTTGACTGGGTAATTAGTGGGCAATTAGAAAAACGGCAGAGATCAACACAGCATGTTTTTCCCTTCTCCGTCTCCTGAATGCAGGTGGTGTAGTGTTAGTGCACGTGTGTTGTAGAGAGATAGACCAAGAGGAGGGGGGGGGCTCTGTAATGTAGTAGTGGAAGGCCCCCACTCTTCAAACACTCACGTGGGAACCGCTCCAGGTAATGTTCCCTAATTGGGTGGAGAAAAGTGGCCTGAAAAATCCATGGTGAAACAGACAATCTGGTGGACTTTTTTCCCCTTTTTTCTCAACGTTCAAGGTAAATTACGACCTGATGTATACTGAATTCATAATGAGGGGTTTTCGCAAAAAGGGCATTTTTCTTCCTCTAATGCATGTAGTGCATGATTATTTTATAGTTTTGTTTCTACAATGTGGTTTATTTGTTCATTTGATCCCCACAAGCTTTTGCAGAAGCATCAGCTACTCTTTCTGGAGTCCACAAAAAAACAAAAACATGGCAAGTTACAAAACACTGATACACTTACAGACAAAGAAAGTCACACAAATGTAAAACACATAAAAAGTAATGCATGTTAGTGTGTGCGTGTGTGTTTGTGTGTAGTTCAAATGTTCCGACTGTCACTAAGAATTTGTCACCTACTTGTCGCCAGAGTGCTCCATTTGCAACCTATTCCTCCTGCTGCACCCTGCGTTTAACATTTAGCCCATAGTATTTGGTATAAGAAGCAAAAATTGGCTCTAGACTACTCCTGTAGCCTTACCATTTGTTCATTGCTTTGGAGTCTACACCTAAAGCAAATAAAAGTTTTTTTTCCAGTCCACTTTCTACTGAACAGAACCATAGGGGAACACGCTGCCCTTTGTATTCAACAAATCACCTTATCTTCAATCCCAATGAAATCTGTCTCTATTCATCTTATTTAACTAGGCAAGTCAGTTAAGAACAAATTCTTATTTACAATGACAGCCTGCCTTGTTCAGCGGCAGAACGACAGATTTTTACCTTGTCAGCTCAGGGATTCGATCTAGCAACCTTTCTGTTACTGGCCCAATGCTCTAACCACTGCCACCCCATTGAACTAGCTGGTTGGGCCACACGTGCATGTGGAAAGACGTATGGTACTGACTACTAATTTCAATCAAATGGGTCACTTTTCCAACGCTAAAGAGTTGAACATAGTTGTCAATGTCTTTACAGACAACAGTTGTTACACTTTAATGAGTCCTGTTTGGAGGCACTATACTGAGATACCTGACTATTGATCTTCAATGAAAAACATGAGTGCTGTGATATGAAACACTTCATTTTAGTATCAGGAAATCCATAATACTAAGATAAATATCATTTAAACTCTACAGGATCGGTGGGTCCCTCGCGGGACGGTTGAGCTAACGTAGACTCATGCAATTAGCATGAGGTTGTAAGTAACAAGAACATTTCCCAGGACATATTGGCAGAAAGCTTAAATTCTTGTTAATCCAACTGCACTGTCCAATTTACAGAATCTATTACATTGAAATAATACCATGCTATTGTTTGAGGAGAGTGCACAGATATGAACTTGGAAATGCATTAATAAACCAATTTGGCACATTTGGGCAGTCTTGATACAACATTTTGAACATAAATGCAATAGTTCATTGGATCAGTCTAAAACTTTGCACATACACTGATGCCATCTAGTGGCCAAAATTGTGCCTGGGCTGGATAATACATTATGGGCTTTCTCTTGCATTTCAAAGATGATGGTACAAAAAAAAAGGCAAGCCAGATGGCCCTGCTCTTGAGTCAATATTAATTTTCTGAATTATAATAGATGTTTTATTCAAACAGTACAGGACTTGACTTTCAATAGCTTTTTGACAGTTTCTATATTTGGTGTCATTAGTGGCTCACCGCAATCTATTGTCAGGATTAATTAATTGAAAGTGGACAGTGGCCATTCATTTGCTCAGAGAAACAAATAAACATAGAATAACCGATGCTACCAAGAAAACTGGCAACACTAGGTAGCCTGATAAGCCGAAAGCAAACAATCCAAAGGCAGTGGATTTAGTAGCATTGCTTACCAACATACTGTAAAAGTGAGATTAACAGCTTTCAAAGACTTGGCCTCTATTGGTTGACCTGTCATGATATGCTGCTTGTTTGTTCTTTTTCTCTTGAACCACTTTGAGATTCTATGAAAAGTGCTACAGAAATGTAATACATTATTAGCAATGGTTTCCTTTCTTGTGATGGCAGGAGATGTGCATTTCCTGTAATATTGCATGCAAATAGACTCAGGTATAAAGTAATAGAAATTACTACCTACTGCAGAGTGACGCAAATATGATATTCTAATAACCATATTACTAATAATAGGCAAAGCTGTCTGACTGTGATATAATAATACCCCATAGAATATTGCTATGCAAAATGTAAAAAAACCATCTCATTGGTATATAGCGTGAGCTGTTATTTGCTGCGTTTATCTGACGTAAGATGAACAATATTTGCTTATTCGATTCAGAGGCTCAGACAAAACTGTAGAGGTTTTCAGGGTCTTCTAAGGTAGTAAGAAGCTTCTTTTTTACCAGAGCTTCCAAGCTTCCATCACCACAAGATGAGGGGCATTACAGGGGAGATTTCCCAGCAGCATTTGCTATAACGTTGAGGTTGAGCTGCGGTAGAGCAGCCCGTCCTTTTGAGATTATTGCCATATTCAACGGTCTCCTAAAGGCTTTATCTTGTTTTCAAACAGGAGTACGGCTGCTGATTACCAATAGTGTTGCTGTCGCCTCACCACATTCCCTCACAAAAGAAAAAAGATGAGCGAAAGCTCTAAAATAACAAAGGATGATGAAGGAAGATATAATCACAAATATGTGATTAGCAGTTTACCGTGGCAGATAAAAGCTATGTTAGGGTTTAGGATATGCATGCTCCATAGGTATAGTATACATTCAATGGGAATGTTGTTTCGAAATGTATCTACAGCTAAATGGTAATTGCAGTCCGTCATGGAGTATTGCGGTTGTCTTAATATATAGTTGTTCCCCCAAAGCAAACCAGACACTGTTATATTTCAAACAACAGAGTGGATTATTGTTGTAGAATTTTATCAGAGGAAACATTGGGTTTTCCTCTTAAAAAATGTATTTGCCATTGACTTCATCAAAGGAGACCCATGCTCCAATTTATTCAGAGACGGCTTCATTAACCTTTTACAGGGCACATCCATTTGTATTTCAGAAAGCAAACTTCATATGACTACAAATATATTGAAAAAAAACACAGAAAATAAGTAAACAACAATTACTGTTGGTGCATGTGCGTCATTTTTACTGTCATCGATGGATTTAAAGCATTGAGCCTGTAAGAGTGATTCAGGGCATTCAGTTTTGTGACAAACTCTCTTTGCAGAGTTATTTTTCCTATTTTATAAGGAGGTAGAGCAAAACAATTAAAACGGTGCTTCAGAGCACCAACTGGTTTATTATTCCAGGTTTAGTTGCCTGTGCCTAATGTAAAAACACCCCTTCATAATGCAGTCATCCGTGTAAAGAAAACACAGTATTATTATTGTATAATCAGTGCCTTTTTTACTCTTTGACGCCAATATAAACAGAGAACAAGAAAGACTTTAGTTCTGGCTACAGAAATAATTGGCTGTGTGCTGTGCCAGTGTCTCTGTTCCAATGTGCAATGTCCTACCATTCCCATTACAATGTGGGAACATAGAATGGGTGGGATTGGGCACCCTGATTGGCACAGGCCTCTGGTCAGCTGTTATCTTGTTGCACATAACGGGAGGATTTGTATTGGGTTTGAGTAAAAAAAAGGGCCCTGGGGCCCTATTCACCTAGAGCAACCGCTGTGTCCTGACGCTTAAGCCCTCCAGCAATGAATTATTCTGCCTCGGTTTTAAGACTACTGCAGTAGAATGACAAATCCACTGTGTGCTATTTTCCCGGGAAACACTGATCATATCTGATATTATTTGTCATTGACGTAACCCAGTATTGCTACAATCAAATAATTTATACTGACAATTGACATTGAAAACATAGTAATGCTAAAACTGTCAGTGATAATCATATGAAAAACATTTGAAATCTTTATGTTGTTGAACTCTTCTTTCAAATCATGAAAATTGCCAATGGCTGTATATGGTAACAAACATAACATGATGCATGCCGTTGCATTTGTGCTTTATTGTGCATGTTGTATACAAATTGATAACCTTTGGTCTCTCAGTTCTATGCATCTGCATCACCAGATAGATAGAGCTCGATGGCTTTAAAGAGATGCATTGCATTTCAGTACCTCAAATGCATTGCATTTCAGTCTCTGCATTGTAGTTCAGTCTTTCAAATTCATTGCATTGCGGGCTCTACTGTACATTGCATTTCAGCCTTTTAAAGCCCAAGTTTAATTTGTTTTCATCTGATCTCTTGATAATGCGAATTTGACATGTGGATGTCAATGCTGTGTTATTTTTTTAAGTGCTTCCACTGTTAGAATGCATATACATGTATTTGAATCTGTGAAGAACACACACACACATTTTGAAAAGCCACCCACTGCTTTTCCCTTTTCTTCCCATGTGATGCATCTGTGTATAAATATCAAGCCCAGATCAGACAGACTGATCCAGACTGAGCTCAAACAGGGACGGCAGTGGTACTTTTCGCCATGTCACAGTTCCAAAACTGATTGAAGTTGCTTTTAATCAACTTTGACTATATCCCGCGTCCTCCCCCTTAATCGGTGCTACCAAGTGAAAAATAAAAAAAATTATCTGTTTAAAATAATATTTAGTGGCTGTGGCCAATAATGTACAGCGTCTATGATTAACTTTTCTTTTTTGTGGGGTCATGAGGCTAAGGATGAATAATCAGGGCAAACATGTGGCTATCAAAATATGTAATACGTCATCATGAATTTTGCCGCTTTAGCCCTTCAGGACAAATTTCGACCTGCATTACACTGACAAACTGTTTCAACTTACCATATCAGAACATGTGCAGACTACATGGTTCTTTTTCCCGGCTGAGAAGAGAGAAGATGAGGGGCCATGGAACAGTCAGTCTGAAAGGCAGAGAGAGAGAAGGGCACAGTTAGCATCAGGATATCATTAATGGTTAAGATTTTGGACGTAGAGCTTAACAGAGATTTAGCCTGTCAACCCAAAGGACACTAAGTCATCCAACAGCTTTCCAATAGTGTCTAGCCACTATCTAGCGACTTCTCTCAGCCATTATTTCTTAAAAGACGGAGAATGTGATGTGAACAATGTAAAGAGAAACCTCCTGCAGAGTTTGCAGTGAGGTGAACAAAAAATCTGAATTAGTATGAAACAAACAGCTTCATTTAGGAGGTTTAAAAGAGATCGATTTCAAACCAAAAATTAGATACTGTTGGTTTCACCAGTGGTGTAGTAGTGCTCTTTTTTTTAGGTGACATTATAATTTCCTCAATCAAAGTTTGTACCGACAGATGTAGCCTATTGAATAGCCTATCATTACAGAGCTCTCCAACCCTTTTCCTAGAGCACTACCACCCTGTAGGGTTTCACTCCAACCCCAGTTGTAACTAATCTGATTCATTTTATAAACCAGCTAATTATTAGATTAAGGTTTGCTAGATTAAGGTTAGAATGAAAACCTACAGGATGGTAGCTCTCCAGGAACAGGATTGGAGAGCCCTGTATAGAATAGGCATCAAATGCATCCTCCAATTGCAACATCTGCCTATGCCCACACATATTGTCTCAAGAAAATGTTATATTTTTAATACCCTCAAACACCAAATTAGGTATACCTAATTTCAAATTAGGCCATCACTGTCAATAGGGAATTATAATGATTCACGTTTTACCGGTGAAACTGCATCTGCATGCCAATCATTTGATTGATCTCAATCAGTTTTATGGGAATAGCCTATGAATTTTGATTGATCTTCTTGAATTACTGTTTCGTGAGCGAATTAGTGCAGATGGTGTTACCAAACTATTAGCCTTTCTTGTCGTTTTTCAATCAAAGCATAAACTACATTCGGAAAGTGTAAAGACCCCTTGACTTTTTCTACATTTTGTTACGTTACAGCATTATTCTAAAATGTATGAAATAGTTTTTTTTCCCCCTCATCAATCTACACACATTACCCCATAATGACAAAGCAAAACACTTTTTGGGGGGGGGGCAAATGAAACATCATATTTACATAGGTATTCAGACCCTTTACTCAGAACTTTGTTAAAGCAATTTGGCTGCGATTACAGCCTTGAGTCGTCTTGGGAATGACGCTACAAGCTTGGCACACCTGTATTGGAAAGTTTATTTATTTGAAATTCATCCCTGCAGATCATCTCAAGCTCTGTCAGGTTGGATGGGGAGCGTCCCTGTACAGCTATTTTCAGGTCTCTCCTGAGATGTTCGATCGGGTTCAAGTCCGGGCTCTAGCTGGGCCACATAAGGACATTCAGAGACTTGTCTCGAAGCCACTCCTGCATTGTCTTGGCTGTGTGCTTAGGGCCGTTGTCCTGTTGGAAGGTGAACCATCGCCCCAGTCTGAGGTCCTGAGCACTCTGCAGCAGGTTTTCATCAAGGATCTCTCTGTTCTTTGCTCCGTTCATCTTTCCCTCGATCCTGACTAGTCTCCCAGTCCCTGCCATTGAAAAACATTCCCACAGCATGATGCTGCCACCACCATGCTTCACCGTAGGGATGGTGCTAGGTTTCCTCCAGACGTGACGCCTGGCATTCAGGCCAAAAAGTTCAACCTTGGTTTCATCAGATCATAGAATCTTGTTCCTCATGTTTATTTGAAGGTTTATTTGAACAGTGAGAGACAGAATAACAACAAAAAAATCCTGAAAAATGCATGTGAAAAATGTTATAAATTGATTTGCTTTTTAATGAGGGAAATAAGTATTTGACCCCTCTGCAAAACATGACTTAGTACTTGGTGGCAAAACCCTTGTTGGCAATCACAGAGGTCAGAAGTTTCTTGTAGTTGGCCACCAGGTTTGCACACAGCTCAGGAGGGATTTTGTCCCACTCCTCTTTGCAGATCTTCTCCAAGTCATTAAGGTTTCGAGGCTGACGTTTGGCAACTCGAACCTTCAGCTCCCTCCACAGATTTTCTATGGGATTAAGGTCTGGAGACTGGCTAGGCCACTCCAGGACCTTAATGTGCTTCTTCTTGAGCCACTCTTTTGTTGCCTTGGCCGTGTGTTTTGGTCTCATCTGACCACAACACTTTCACCCAGTTGTCCTCTGAATCATTCAGAAGTTCATTGGCAAACTTCAGACGGGCATGTATATGTGCTTTCTTGAGCAGGGGGACCTTGCGGGCGCTGCAGGATTTCAGTCCTTCACGGCGTAGTGTGTTACCAATTGTTTTCTTGGTGACTTTGGTCCCAGCTGCCTTGAGATCATTGACAAGATCCTCCCGTGTAGTTCTGGGCTGATTCCTCACCGTTCTCATGATCATTGCAACTCCACGAAGTGAGATCTTGCATGGAGCCCCAGGCCGAGGGAGATTGACAGTTCTTTTGTGTTTCTTCCATTTGCGAATAATCGCACCAACTGTTGTCACCTTCTCACCAAGCTGCTTGGCGATGGTCTTGTAGCCCATTCCAGCCTTGTGTAGGTCTACAATCTTGTCCCTGACATCCTTGGAGAGCTCTTTGGTCTTGGCCATGGTGGAGAGTTTGGAATCTGATTGATTGATTGCTTCTGTGGACAGGTGTATTTTATACAGGTAACAAACTGAGATTAGGAGCACTCCCTTTAAGAGTGTGCTCCTAATCTCAGCTCGTTACCTGTATAAAAGACACCTGGGAGCCAGAAATCTTTCTGATTACTTATTTCCTTCAAATCAATTCATAAAATTTTTCACATGCGTTTTTCTGGATTTTTGATGTTGTTATTCTGTCTCTCAATGTTCAAATAAACCTACCATTAAAATTATAGACTGATAATTTCTTTGTCAGTGGGCAAACGTACAAAATCAGCAGGGGCTCAAATTCCTTTTTCCCTCACTGTATTACTGTTTTTTTTATTTAATACATTTTAGAATAAGGCTGTAATGTAACAACATGTGGAAAAAGGGAAGGAGTCTGAATACTTTCCGTATGCACTGTATATCCTGCCTAGTGGCTCTGTTCAGCTTTGGCGAATGTGATTTTTTTTTTTGACTATTCAGTTTCAGCTAACTATCCTAAAATCTCATTGGAAATGAGCAGGTGTTTTTGGTGTAACAGTAAAGTTATAGGCCTACTATGCTATGATATTGGTTTCTGTTATGTAAAACACAAATTAATTGTTATGTGATCTTGTGAGATATTGATTCAGCTTTGATCTAACTTATCATTTTCTATTTGTAAATATAATTGTGATGAGTAGGACTATTAGAAGTAGGAAACAGATCTTAAGGAGTGTTATTTGAAACGATTGGAGAGCCCATTTATGGTTCTAAAAGGATAGCGCTAAATAAATTTGATTTGCTTACACACATGGTTACAATATACCCTATTTTTCTATTTAACTAGACAAGTCAGTTAAGAACACATTCTTTTTTGCAATGACTGCCTACACCGGCCAAACCAGGACGATGCTGGGCCAATTTGTGCGCTGCTCTATGGGACTACCAATCAAGGCCGGTTGTGATACAGCCTGGAATCAAACTAGGTTGTCTGTAGTGACACCTCTAGCACTGAGATGCAGTGCCTTAGACCGCTGCGCCACTTGGGAGCCCATTACAGGAAAAAAACAGATAGGTGAACTATCAATTCATATAATATACTTGCTTAGATCTAATCATCAAATCAATTGACCAAGTATTGAACATAAATCATTGCTAAGTAAAATTGCAGGAAATTTGTTTTAAAATAGCCACAAAATCAAGTTTTCAATACATCACTGGGGCCAAGCTTCCTGACATCCAGGACCTATATACTAGGTTGTCAGAGGAAGGCCCAAAAAATGGTCAAAGACTCCAGTCACCCAAGTCATAGACTGTTCTCTGCTACCGCACGGCAAGCGGTACCAGAGCGCCAAGTCTAGGACCAAAAGGCTCCTTAACAGTTTCTACCCCCAAGCCATAAGACTGCTGAACAATTAATCAAATGGCCTCCCAGACTATTTACATTGACCCCCCCCCCTTTGTTTTTACACTGCTGTTACTCGCTGTTTATTATCTATGCATAGTCACTTTACAAATGAGCTCGACTAACCCGTACCCCCACACATTAATTCGGTACCAGTACCACCTGCATATAACTTCGTTATTGTTATGTAATTTTCTTGTGTTACTTTTTGATTTTACATATATTTATTTTAACTTTAAATATTTTCTTAACTCTATTTCTTGAACTGCATTGTTGGTTAAGGGCTTGCAAGTAAGCATTTCACGGTAAGGTCTACACATGATTTGATATGATTTGATTTGGTGTATTCATGCATCTCAATAAATAATAATCTAAATGCATTACTGAATCTAACTTTGCCCAATTCACATTTTCAATTTCCCACCATGATCAGCCTGGTCTCATAGACTAGACATAACATAGTACATGTAAATCCAGGACACTCAAAAAGTAAGATATGTTATGTTTGGTATGGTTACTTAACCCTTTTAGCTAACGTTAGCAAGCTAGCAACCTAGCTAGAATTCATAACATACAGTATCGTATTTTTTTTGCAAATTTGTAACATATTGTGCGTTTTGCAACTTAACATATAATAACATAACATATAATACAAATTGTAATTCGCAACATATCATAGAAATGATGATGGACATCCATAAAGGTTTCCCTGACATACCATGCTAGAACAGGCCCTGTGTCTCAGCCAATGGCCAATATATTCTAAATATCCCAAGCAGGGCTATAGCAACTTCTAGAGAGGGTCAGGCTCTTGGGCTTTGCGGTGGCCACTCTGGTTTGAGTGTCCTCGGCAGAATGGTGTTGCAGTAACCAAGTGGTCACATATCATTCTGGGTTCCAGTGCGCAAGAGGGGGTTGGTGGAGTTTTATGAACATCAAGGCAAACAGTGAGTTTTTGTTTTGTTTTCAAGCCTCCAACTGGCCTGCGCAGTGCACATATGTAGCATCAAAAAACACAATTTGCCTACCTCTAGGCTGCTGTAGCCTACATATTTACTTGGTTTAACATTCTAGTGTTTTTCAATTAATTATTGTGGTTATTCAATTCAATTTCAATGTGTAATGTAGTGCGCACCCCCAGCACTACAAACCTGGATTTGACACACTATTATTGTGCTGGAGATTTTTACAATGTGAATTGAAGTTGACACTTCATTTGAACTGGTTTATAATATACATTTTTGGTGTGAAATTCTGTTCACTTCAACTCTTAGGATCGGTTTCCCTGACCCATATTAAGCCTAATCGTGGACTAAAAAGCATGCCTATGGAATACCTCCATTGAAAATGTATTTTAGTCCAGTCATATGGGCTTATTCTGTGTTTTGGAAACCAGCTAGAATATATTCTCTACTGGCAATTCTCCTGCATCTAGCAACTGTAGATGTTACCTCCTCATTTCCTCCACAGCAAATATTATTATGGTGGCAAAGTCGTGGAACGCCATGCTCCCATTAATGGTAAACTGTTTTGAATATCTGACAGTGATATCGCCATTGATCTCCTCTTTTTGTATCGTACTTGGCAGCTTTTTCCCCACCCCCGACATAAGCACGTCTCTTATGTTTTACCATGTCGCATCTGAAATGAAGGGAAAAGCACAATAACCTCTCACTGAAAATATAAAACGGAGAATCTTTTTGACAGTGGCATGCATTAAAATTAGCTTGCTTTCACTGTTGCCCGGAAAAGTTACGAGCCAGCAGAAATTCATATGACAGGGAAAGTCAAATAGAGCAGAGGCTTTCTGGCACAAGCCTTTTAATGACTGGATCTAGTTGTTGGTAGCGTATCCCTACGCATTTATAATGGTAGCGTGCAGAGGTTAGAGCCTGCAGACTACTGTGGCTTGGCACAGGTGGAGGGACACAAAGATGCCTGACTTCTTTACCACAGCCGTTGGCTTAGTCTGGCCCCACTCTCATCCCAGAGAGAGGGATAGATAAGGGGAGGAAGCGATGGATGGATGAGGGGAAGGTGGGAGTCTGTAATGGTTGGGGGTAGGCCGGCCCGTCCAGAATAGAATCCTGAGAGGTAAACCAAGGTCAGCATTACTCTCTAGTCTAACATGAAACCCAACACACACACACACAAAGACACAAACACACCACACACACCAGGCAGCCAGACTGACACTGTAATGGCAGTGCCCTAAGATTGAGATCTTCACTCTTCACTGACTCTGTCCCTCTGTGGAGAAAGCTCAGTGGAGAGAGTTCGCCCCTGTCTTCCCCTGGTGATGGCCCAGATTGTGAGGCTTTCATATGGCTGAGGAGGTTGGTGGTTCAGGGGGCTCAGATGGCTGGACTGTGATGCTTGTAACACCAGGGTAGTTGGATTTTCCCACCAAATACTGAATTTTCAATTGACCATACTGTTAACTGATTCCATACTTGCTGTACTCTATCGATTTGGATACCATCTACATATAATTTCAGCCACAAAAAGAGCATGGCCCAATACAATATTTTTATTAATATAAATTATTTTTTAAGTCTGTGTATGTTTATTGGATAGAGAGAGAAACAGATGAGTGTGCTGAAATAATACATATGCACAAGAGGCAGCGGCCTAAACCGCTAGACCAGTGGTTCCTAAACTATATATATATATATATATATATATGTATATGTACAGTACCAGACAAAAGTTAGAACACACCTAGTCATTCAATGATTTTTCTTTATTCTTACTATTTTCTACATTGTATAATATAGTGAAGACATCAAAAATATGAAATAACAGACATGGAATAACGTAGTAACCAAAAAAGCGTTAAACAATTAGTTTTGATTCTTCAAAGTTTGCCTTGATGACAGCTTTGCACACTCTTGGCATTCTCTCAACCAGCTTCATGAGGAATGCTTTTCCAACATTATTGAATTACTTCCGACATATTCTGAGCACTTCTTGGGTGCTTTTCCTTCACTCTGCGGTCCGACCTCAATTTGGTTGAGGTCGGGTGATTGTGGAGGCCAAGTCATCTGATGCAGCACTCCATAACTCTCCTTCTTGGTCAAATAGCCCATACAGAGCCTGGAGGTGTTGTCCTGTTAAAAAAAAAACTAATTAAAGTCCCACTAAGCGCAAGCCAGATGGGATGGCGTATTGCTTCAGAATGCTGTGGTAGCTATGTTAAGTGTGCCTTGAATTCTAAATAAATCACTGACAGTGTCACCAGCAAAGCACCCCCACACCATCACACCTCATCCACACTTGCAGAGATAATCCGTTCACCTACTCTGCCTCACACAAAGACCATCCTCAGCCACCCAATACAATACTTGAAGTGGGGGTCAATTGAAAAGGATTGCTCATTGAAAATACACAGGCTTAAATCTGGGGTAAAGTATGCTAGAGGGTTGGGAGGAAAATACCGTTTTCTTCTAGCATTTCAGCCCCAGAAAGCCCCAAGCGTGCTAATCAGCTTGTGAGTCTCCCAGTGTGTTTTCACACCCCAAAGGCACCATCTTCTAACTCACGCCATGCAGATATTCCATTCAGCCACTCTCTCTCTCTCTGCTATGGGCGCCTGCATATTCGCCTTGGTCCTGGATCTTTGCACTGCTTTGCCATTTCTGGCACTGCATGCCTTACCTCCATCCACTTCCCTTCTTTCCCTCATCCCACTATCTGTACTTCACTCCCTTGTTCTCTCTTTGTGTTGCTCTCTCGCTCATGAAATCTCATTGTGTTTTGCTCATCCTCTCCCCTTCATCGTTTTACTGTGTGAATGTGATTGTGCATTCTTGTTCCACAGATTCAGCCAGACTGCTCGATATAGAAGCATTGCATTGTTTAGTGAAGTTTTCTGATTTGTAGTTTTGAATGTATTGCAGCTCTTTTCTCTATGATATGACCTTCTCATAGTTGAAGAGGCTTGCATGCCTCAAAGCATATGAGCTATGCCTTGCAAGGTAAATTATAGTGGATAGGTTATGGTTAAAGGTCCAGATGAAAGCATAATAGTACTCTATTTTGGAGATTAGATGTTGTGAAGAAAATGTTGTTGCTACAGAAGAAAATACAACGCTCCATAGTCCATTAAAGACAATGTGGTTGTTAGTCTGCATGTTCAACGAGTTATTGGTAATTTATCATTCATAATGCTTATTCATAATGAAGGAGTTTGCTGTTGTGGAGGAGAGAAAACGCTTAACATTTTCACATCATAAGGGTATATAGACGGTGTGCCTTTGAATTGGCCTTCAAAAGTCTCCTCTCATTCGTCAGACTGGCTACCTGTGAGGTATTTGATGTAGCCTTGAGGCTTAGAGCTAACTTAACGCTCATGTTTGATTTTGTCGTCTTGGTTGCATCCAGCCACCATGTTTTTTTTCTTCTCCCAAATCAAAAATAAGTCAATACTCAATCATTGAAGTCCATCTCACATGAGCTTCGAGAGCCTTTTGAAGCTGTCTGATAGTCTGGCTCTTAATACTTTCTCAGGATTTCCCAAAGGCCAGTAAATGATTTATGGAGCTGAAAGCCAGTGTGTCTGAGAAGAGCTAGTTTCACCTTTGGGAGACGCAGTCACCACCAGAACGCAAACAAGAGACAGTATGAGGGCCTCAGTTAGCATTAGCGTCACATAGTTCAACATCTGGAACAGTCTGTGCATCCTGACAGACATTACAATGCAGTTTCTGGAAGCCTTGCAGATAGAGACATCAATGCTTTAGTTTGCCTCCTTCTTCTTGCAGGCCCTTTCTGTTAATGAAGATATGGCACGATTGAGGTTCAGTTGCATTTTCAGTTGTGTAACACAGAAAGTTAAGCATGCAAGGAAATGGAGGTACAGTGTACTTTTCTGCTAGCTACAAGCTGTCATACACATTTTTCTTCAAACTTATGATACATTATCTTGGCTATTCGGTTCAATACCGGAGGCAGCTTCAATTGATTTAGCAGGGAGAATGCAACTTTAATTGAGATCTCTGCTGTTTTTCAATAAATTATCGGGAGTGGTTTTGTAAACAGTGTCACATATCCCAACTGGGAATCCGTGGCACATTTTTTCATGCTCCACGTCTTCTGAGACGGAAAGTAGGCCATATAATAAGAGCCCAAAGAACATCAGATTCCGTTAATGCTATGAATGTGGCGGCAAGGAAAGGTACAGTTGCAGAGCTTTAATACATTGACACAGGAAAATGGCTGAATCAAGAGACACTGGTGGAAAGAGTGAGAGGTTAGCATTTTTTTGGGTGGTATGATCTTTGTTAGTCTGTAACTTTCTCACTCATCATTATTCATGATTATCCATAATAATGGTAGCATCCACACTGTTCAGAAAACAACTTATTTACAATAAAAGTGACTCCAAATTGACACAATACATTCACCATTCCATTCCTATTGTGAAAAACATAATCTGAAACAAAACCAAAACAAACTGCAAATGCTTCCACCAAGTTTGTAGAGTCACAAGCTTGATGTAGTCATTGCGTGCTAGGAATATGGAACCAAACACTAAACGTTTGACTACTATAATACACTAAGTGAATATGTCAGTGGAAAATAATCTTCAAATGGGGGGACTAGATACATAAGGTGCTTTCATTTCTAAACAGTAAGTATGAAAATACCCTCAAATAAAAGGTGACATTCTGTACCTTCGCCTCATATGAAACATTTGATCACAAATCCAAAATGCTGGAGTAATGAGACATTTTGGCTCCACTGTCCAAATAATACATAGGGTAGTGTATGTACGTCTGTACAATTCCATTTGGATGTTGTTTTTTTGATAATTATGTCACAGGATGTAAATCGATGTGTTCCAATTCTAGAAGAGCTTTGTGTAAAAAGGGATTGTGAATTCTTCCCTCTCAATTTCAATGAGGCAACCATCAAATATTGTATAAAAAATAAAGTGATTCATGCTAAATTATGGATTTCACCCTTGCAATCTCTCTCAAGTGTAGAAACAGATCAATGGCAAAAATAACTATGATAATGATAGCATTGACGCAATTTAGTGAGTATGAATGAGAGGTTGGCTTTTTCCGTCTGCTTCGATGGGATCATCTATGATCCTCTTTACATGCTAATGTGCTACCACTGGACCGGGAAGTGGAGCCATTTGCAATGTTTGCAATTAAAATTGTACTTTCATTTTCTGTACACTCTGTCAGAGGCGGTATGTATTGAAATGCCTAAGGCCTCCATAGATTCACTGAGCTATGGTTTGAGAAGAACTGAAGACGAGAGGCAATATTGGCGTAAAAATATTAATGCACACAGATCTGTGGAGCTGTTCAAGAGCTAAGTCTACTCAGAGCCTCTGCTGTAAATGACTCCATTTCTCATTCACTGCTGTGAAGTTCTGTCATTTTAATTAGTTTTGTTGGAGTTGCAGACTTTGTTTTTCCCTGATGAAGAAGTAGTATTATGCCCAGGCAATCCATCACTCTTGCTAATGGTGCCTATTATCTGTGATAAGTACTGTAGAATATTTCTCAAATAGTATGCGGAGTCAATTAATTTCATAGTGAACTTTGTATTTGGCACATTGAGGTGAAGTGAGGGTTACAATGTAAAACATGACAATGTTTTACAAGGTAAAATATTGTTTCTGGATGGGGTTTCATGTAGACAAGGAGACAAATAGATAAGGCACTGAGAATATCTAGTTGTTTACAAAGGCAACTGGTACTGTTTATAAAGTAGACTCCCATCATGTTGTTATCTTATTTAAGTTGATCCATGCTATAACAATCACATCCCACTGGGCACAGACATCAATTCAATATCTATTCCACGTTGTTTCAACGTAATTTCATTGAAATTATTTGGAAACAGCATTGATTCAACCAGTCTGTGTCTAGTGGGGTTTTAATGCAATGATGCCTGTCTTTTTTTCTAATGACACATTGAGACATTCCGAATGCACTTGAATGAACAAGGTGAGCTTGGAGCATGTAGTGTAAAAGAAAGCATAAAACTAATGCAATTTGAAGATGTTTTTGTATGTACAGTAACCAATAGTAGTTCAAAAACAGCACACAATCCTCGTGTGTGTGTGTCCAAACTTTGCCACAACTGTAATTTGTCAACTAGAGGACATAGTGGCATTTTGATGTGACACCACTGGATATGGTGTTTTATACCGGCCATAAATCAATGCTCTAAGGGGAAAAAACAAAGGAAACAAACTCGTAAATCATTTTAGTGACTGAGCATCAACACATTTTAAGACTACTGTCTCCTCCGTTCAACTTGCACATTTACATGAAGACTTTATTTAATTTAGTCTGTTTTTAGTTCCACATTGCTACTTCCCTAGCATCTAGTACAGTACCTCATATGCACCTATAACTAGAACCTAAACATCCGCCTTAATGTTGTGTTTTTGTTGTATAAGTTTAATGAGATCCTACTGTACAGGAGAAGTATATTTGTAAATAATTGAAGAACCAGGCCATTTTCCTGCATGTGAAGGAGGAAGTTAGTATGGGTATTGTCAGGGGTACAGCATGGAGAAGTACGTGGGGCCATATCCTGGAACAGATTGCACTGAGTATACTATCTGCCATCATAAGCACATTTAATAGTAGCATGGCTGTAAGCCTCCTTTTCCTTTGATATGGACTGGCTTTTGTTTTTGTCGATCAGAACTAAGCTAAGTTCTTTAATTGCTGTTAAGCACACACACTCAACCTTTTAGATCTTTAATCTTTAATCTTGTCGAAAGTCATTAATTTGAAGGGGAATCAATTTCAATTGAAAGTAAATATATGTAATTATAAGACATGCAGTGTAAGGCTAGAATTCTAATGTGTAGTATCCACCTAAGGGTTTTACAATAATTTGGGTATATTTTATTACAATTATCATTAACGAATTACACGTATCAGGAGAATCTCTGTCTTGAATACCATTGGCATGCATAAAATACATTGATTCATTTGGATTCTCTGCTTTTTCCTTAGGATAGGTCTATAGCCAGGGACCCGGAAGTCAATGAGACTAATGCCAAACAGAGTCTCTCCTGGACAATGTCAACACTGCAGCTATATTGAGATGAACGCTGCAAGTCTGCATTGACATCTTATAGATATCCTGATATTTTCTTTTCCATCCATTAAGTTTCCCATCCCAAGGGCAAATCCATAATGGAACGACAGGATATTATTAAGTTAAGAGTACATTGTCAGTCACAATTGTAAGGGAAGCTTTGTCAAATGTGCTAAGCAATGCATTGAACACAGTATGTTGGATAAGACCACAATAATACTGCTTTCAGATAGGATTTACGGTATTTTGTCAGTTAAAAAAATTGGGAAATGTTTATGTGGCCTCCTTATGCTGCGTTAAGACTAGGGACGCAAAAGCCATAATACCAGTCAGCATAGCGGGACAAGAAAGCAAGAAAGACGGTGACGGCAAAAGCAAGCCAGCACGACAGTATTCGTTGCTATGGTGATTTCAGTAAAAAAAACATACAAATCAACATCAGGTAGAAATAAACACTACAGCAGATGGCAAAAATATTAATATTTGAAATTTGGCAGCGTGTCTTACTCACGTCGGCCATGGAGAAGGAGAGCCCACATTCCTTTGTAGCGGGCCGCGTCTGTGGCACTGTATTATCCTCAAAGCGGGTGAAGAAGATGTTTAGTTTGTCCAGAAGCAAGGCTGGTTTTCCCTTTGTAGTCTGTGATTGTCTGTAGACCCTGCCACACATGTTGTGTCTGAGCCATTGAATTGCTACTCCACTTTGTATCTATACTGACATTTTGCCTGTTTTATTGCCTTATGGAGGTAATAACTGCACACTTTGTATTCAGACATATTCCCAGTCACCTTGCCATGGTTAAATGCCATGGTTCGCGATTTCAGTTTTGTGCTGATGCTGCCATCTATCCACTGTTTCTGGTTAGGGTAGGTTTTAATAGTCACGGTGGGCACAACATCTCCTATACACTTCCTGATAAACCCAGTCCGCGTGATCAAAAGAATCTTGAATCGTGGATTCCAAATGGTCAGACGAGCATTGAATAGTCCTTAGCATGGGTACTTCACGTTTGTTTCTGCCTATAGGAAGGGAGGAGCAAAATCCAGCCGTGATCAGATTTATCAAAGGGAGTGAGGGGGAGGACATTGTAGGCATCCCGGAAGTTGGAGTAGCAGTGGTCAAGTGTTTTAGCAGCGCGAGTACTACAGTCAATGTGTTGATAAAACTTCGGTAACGTTTTCCTCAAATTTGCTTAAAATCCCAGCTACAATAAATGCGGCCTCAAGATATTTGGTTTCCAGTTTGCTTAAAGTTCAGTTAAGGTATTTTAGGGCTGCCATGGTATTGGCTTGAGGGGGGATATACACGGCTGTGACTATAACCGAAGAGAATTATCTTGGGAGGTAATACGGTCGGTATTTGATTGAGGTATTCTAGGTAGTGTGAACAAAAGGACTTGAGTTCCTGTACGTTATCACAATCACGAGTAGTTAATCGTGGAACATACACCCCCGCCCTTCTTCCGGAGAGATATTTATTCCTGTCTGCGCAATGAACTGAGAACCCAACTGGCTGAACGGACTCAGACAGTATATCCCGAGAGAGCCATGTTTCCGTCAAACAGAGTATGTTACAATCCCTGATGTCTCTCTGGAAGGAAATCCTTGCCCTGAGCTCATCAACTTTATTATCCAGAGACTGAACATTAGCGAGTAATATACTCAGAAGCGATGGGTGGTGTGCGCACCTAGTGAGTCGAACTCAAAGGCCACATTCGAGTGCCTCTTTTCCGCTGGTGGAGTTTTGGAACAACCTCTGGGATCAGTTCACTTGCCCTGGGGGATATTAACAAAGGATCTGGTTTGGGAAAGTCGTATTCCTATTGATAATGCTGGTAATGCTGGTGGGTTATCGCCGCCCTGATATACAAAAGTTATTCCCGACTGTACGTAATAACACAAAATATTTTCCGGGCAAATTATGTAACAAATAAGCACGGCAGCCCTATCTGTCGGCACCATTACTCAGTGGCTATCTCTCAACCAGCTTCATGAGGTAGTCACCTGGAATGCATTTCAATTAACGTGTGCCTTGTTAAAAGTGTCATTTGTGGAATTTCTTTCTTAACGTATTTGAGCCAATCAATTGTTTTGTGACAAGGTAGGGCTGGTAACCCGAAGATGGTAAAAGTCCAAGTCCATATTATGGCAAGAACAGCTAAAATAAGCTCAAATAAGCAAAGAGAAATCAGTCTATCATTACTTTTAGACGTGAAGGTCAGTCAATTCGTAGAATTTCAAGAACTTTTACATTTTCTTCAAGTGCATTCACAAAAACCATCAAGTCCTATGATGAAACTATCTCTCATCAGGACCGCCCCAGGAAAAGAAGACCCAGAAGTACCTCTGCTGCAGAGGATAAGTTCATTAGAGTTAACTGCACCTCAGAAATTGCACCCAAAATAATTGCTTCACAGAGTTCAAGTAACAGAAACCACTACTAAAGTACATCAATAAGAACAAGAGACTTGCTTGGGCCAAGAAACACTAGCAATGGACATTAGACAGGTGGAAATCTGTCCTTTGGTCTGATGAGTCCAAATTTGATATTTTTGGTTCCAACCGCCATGTCTTTATGAGATGCAGAGTGGGTGAATGGATTATCTCTGTATGTGTGGTTCCCACCGTGAAGCATGGAGGAGGAGGTGTGATGGTGTGGAGGTGCTTTTCTGGTGACACTGTCAGGGATTTATTAAGAATTCAAGGTACACTTAACCAGCATGGCTACCTCAGCATTATGCAGCGATAAGCCGTCCCATCTGGTTTGCGCTTAGTGGGACTATCATTTGTTTTCCACAGGACAATAACACAATACACACCTCCAAGCTGTGTAAGGGCTATTTGCCCAAGAAAGAGAGTGATGTAGTGCTGCATCAGGTGACTTGGCCTCCACAGTCACCCGACCTCAACCCAATTGAGATGGTTTGGGATGAGTTCAACCACAGAGTGAAGGATAAGTAGCCAACAACTGCTCAGCATATGTGGGAACTCCTTCAAGAATGTTGGAAAAGCATTCCAAGTGAAGCTGGTTGAGAGAATGCCAAGAGTGTGCAAGCTGTCATCAAGGCAAAGACTGGCTACTTTGAAGAAAAACAAATCAAAATATATTTTTTATTTTATAAACTTTATTTTTATTACTACATGATTCCATATGTGTTATTTCATCATTTTGATGTCTTCCCTTTTATTCAACAATGTAGAAAATAGTAAAAGACGTTGATTGAGTAGGTGTGTCCAAACTTGTACTGGTACATGTCCTTGAATAAAACATTAACTTTAAGCAGTGGTGCATTCCACTGTGCAGAATACTGCAGCTGTTCATATGCCTGCGGTCCCCTTGTACTTCCTGCCGCAGTCCGAGTGACCATTACATGTAATAAGTTAAAGAGGACGGCCGATAACCATGGGTCATAGTGCATGAAGAAGACTAAGGAGCCGGGATGTCCTTATGCGACAAAGTCCTTGTAGGATGCTTTATGAGTTTGACCTTGATGTAGGCCATAGGTAGTGCAATTACTGTAAATGATGAGACAAAAACTTTAAAGTTGAATGTAAACATATTAGGCTTTTTGTGAGCAGGTTGAGTGCTGGGAAGGAACTGTTCTGTACAAGCACTATGCAGACAATGAGGTCAACTGCTCAGACAGTTTAGAAAACATGCTTTCTCCATTTTGGCATCAAAAGTTACTTTTATTTACACCTACTTTTATTTACAAGTACTACAGAGCATTAAGTTGACTCTCATAAAGGAATTTGGATCAGGTTTTATATTCTGGTACAAATCCAGTCAGACACCAAAGGAAGCTTAACTACTTACGGAGTGGTGGGGCGCTAGTCATCAAAAGCTCTGATTCTTGGCAATATCACAGCGTTGTCAGATTTCAAAAAGGCTTTACGGCGAAAGCACAACATTTGATTGTTTGAGGGTAGCACCTCTAATATTTATGCATTAGCATAAATCCATAACCCAACACGGGTCTCAAAAAACGCATAAAATCGCTAATATAAAATCCCTTACCTTTCGAAGAACTTCTGCTGAGGGCTTCCCAAGTGTCAAACGAAGACAATCCATGCTTCTTTTGTTAGAAAAAGTAATTTATTATATCCATAAATCTCCGTTTGGTTGGCGTGTTATGATCATAAAATCCACCGTTGAGTCGCCCATTGAACCGTGAAGACAACACGTTCAACCTATACCTATACACTTGTCCAAGAACAATCAAACATCACTGATAATATATCCTTAGGAACACTTATGTATATTTACTATAATATTTCAACCGGATAATAAACTGGACGATAGGAAAGGAAAAAAACCACAGCGCGCGCGCGAGCCCGTGAAAGCGCATCCTCTTCTGTTTACATCCGATGACTAGTTCGAAATTCTTCTTCTATTACCATCCAGAGCAACCTAACATCACCAAACACTGTCTAGAGACTGTTGACATCCAGTGGAAGCAATAGGTACTGCAATCTTACTCCCATATATAGCTGTTTTCAATAGAGAGGGGTTCAAAATGAGGCAATGTGTCAAAAACACTTTTTCCAGGACAGAAATTTCTCGGGTTTTCGCCTGCTATATCAGTTCTGTTATACTCACAGACAATATTTTAACACTCCTAGAAACTTCAGAGTGTTTCATATCCAATAGTACTAATGTGTGCATATCCTATTTTCTTGGCCTGAGTGGCAGGCCTTTTACTTTGGGCATGCCAGACTCTCCAAAACCGACACCTCAGCTGCCGCTCCCTAAGAAGTTAACACACCCCGGCCTTCCTACAATCTAAGCTAAATGCCCTAAATCTCACACAAATTATCAAGGAACCTACCAGGTACAACCCTAAATCCATAACCATGGGCACCCTCTTATATATCATCCTGACCAACTAAATACACCTCTGCTGTCTTCAACCAGGATCTCAGCGATCACTGCCTCATTGCCTGCATGTGTAATGGGTCCACGATCAAACGACCACCCCTCATCACTGTCAAGCGCTCCCTAAAACACTTCAGCGAGCAGGCATTTCTAATCGACCTGGCCCTTGTATCCTGGAAGGATATTGACCTCATCCAGTCAGCAGAGGATGCCTGATTGATCTTTGAAAGTGCTTTCCTCACCATCTTAAATAAGCACGCCCCATTAAAAAAATGTAGAACTAAGAACAGATATAGCCCTTGCTTCACCCCAGACTTGACTGCCCTTGACCAGCACAAACACCTCCTGTGGCATTTTGCATTAGCATCGAATAGCCCCCGCGATGTGCAACTTTTCATGGAAGTCAGGAACCAAAAGTTTTGGGACACTGTAAAGTCCATGGAGAATAAGAGCACCTCCTCCAGCTGCCCACTGCACTGAGGATAGAAAACACTGTCACCACCGATTTAAATCTACAATAATCGATAATTTCAACAAGCATTTTTCTACGGCTGGCCATGCTTTCCAGCTGGCTACCACTACCCCGGCCAACATCTCAGCACCCCCTGCAGCAGCTTGCCCAACCCCCCCCCGCCCGCTTCTCCTTCACCCAAATCCAGATAGCTGATGTTCTGAAAGAGCTGAAAAATCTGGATCCCTACAAATCAGCTGGGCTAGACAATCTGGACCCTCTCTTTCTTAACTTCTTAGGGAGCGGCTCCCGAGGTGATGGATTTGGAGAGTCTGGCGTGCTAGCACCCCACCACTCCGTAAGTAGTTAAATTATCAGCCAAAATTGTTGCTACCCAAATACTAGCCTATTCAACCTCTATTTTATATCATCTGAGATCCCCAAAGATTGAAAAGCTGCCAGTCATCCCCCTTTTCGAAGGGGGAGACACTAGACCCAAACTGTTGTAGACCTATATCCATCCTGCCCTGCCTTTCTAAAATCTTCGAAAGCCAAGTTAACAAACAAATCTACGACCATTTCGAGTCCCGCCGTACCTTCGACACTATGCAATCTGGTTTCCGAGCTGGTCATGAGTGCACCTCAGCCACGCTCAAGGTCCGAAACGATATCATAACTGCCATCGATGAAAGACAGTACTGTGCAGCCAGCTTCATCGAGCAGGCCAAGGCTTTCGACTCTGTCAATTACCGCATTCTTATCGGCAGACTCAATAGCCTTGGATTCTCAAATGACTGCCTCACCTGGTTCACCAACTACTTCTCAGATAGAGTTCAGTGTGTCAAATCGGAGGGCCTATTGTCCGGACCTCTGGCAGTCTCTGTGGGGGTGCCACAGGGTTCAATTCTCGGGCCGACTGTTTTCTCTGTATATATATCAATGATGTCGCTCTTGCTGCTAGTGATTCTCTGATCCACCTCTACGCAGACGACACCATTCTGAATACATCTGGCCCTTCTTTGGACACTGTGCTAACAAACGAGCTTCAATGCCATTCAACACTCCTTCCGAGGCCTCCAACTGCTTTTAAATGCTAGTAAAACTAAGTGCATGCTCTTCAACCGATTGCTGCCCCCACCCTCCCGCCAGACTAGCATCACTACTCTGGACGGCTCTGACTTAGAATATTTGGACAACTACAAATACCTAGGTGTCTGGTTAGACTGTAAACTCTCCTTCCAGAACTACATTAACTTCTTAGGGAGCGGCACCCGAGGTGACGGTTTTGGAGAGTCTGGCGTGCCCAAAGTAAAATGCCTCCCACTCAGGCCCAGAAAATAGGATATGCACATAATTATTAGTATTGGATAGGAAACACTCTGAAGTTTCAAAGAGTGTTAAAATATTTTCGGTGAGTATAACAGAACTGATATAGCAGGCGAAAACCCGAGGAATTTCTGTCCTGGAAAAAGTGGTTTTGACACATTGCCTCATTGTGAACCCCTCCCTATTGAAAATGACCTTATATGGGAGTAAGATTGCAGTACCTATTGCTTCCACTGGATGTCAACAGTCTCTAGACAGTGTTTGACGATGTTTAGTTGCTCTGGATGGTAATAGAAGAAGAATTTCGAAGTGGTCACCAGATGTAAACAGAAGAGGATGCGCGTTCACGGGCTCGCACACGCTTTGTTTTTTTACTTTCCTATCATCCAGTTTATAATCCGGTTGAAATATTATAGTAGATATACATTAAAGTGTTCCTAAGGATACATTATCAATGATGTTTGATTGTTCTTGGACAAGTGTATAGGTTGAACGAGTTCTCTTCACGGTTCAATGGGCGAGTGGACGCTGTATTTTCTGATCATAACGCTAGCCCCCCACCACTCCCTAAGTAGTTAAGGTCTGGAGACTGGCTAGGCCACTCCGGGACCTTAATGTGCTTCTTCTTGAGCCACTCCTTTGTTGCCTTGGCCATGTGTTTTTGGTCATTGTCATGCTGGAATACCCATCCATGACCCATTTTCAATGCCTTGGCTGAGGGAAGGAGGTTCTCACCCAAGATTTGACGGTACATGGCCCCGTCCATCGTCCCTTTGATGCGGTGAAGTTGTCCTGTCGCCTTAGCAGAAAAACACCCCCAAAGCATAATGTTTCCACCTCCATGTTTGACGGTGGGGATGGTGTTCTTGGGGTCATAGGCAGCATTCCTCCTCCTCCAAACACTGCGAGTTGAGTTGATGCCAAAGAGCTCCATTTTGGTCTCACCTGACCACAACACTTTCACCCAGATGTCCTCTGAATCATTCAGATGTTCATTGGCAAACTTCAGATGGGCATGTATATGTGCTTTCTTGAGCAGGGGGACCTTGCGGGCGCTGCAGGATTTCAGTCCTTCACAGCATAATGTGTTACCAATTGTTTTCTTGGTGACTATGGTCCCAGCTGCCTTGAGATCATTGACAAGATCCTCCCGTGTAGTTCTGGGCTGATTCCTCACCGTTCTCATGATCATTGCAACTCCATGAGGTGAAATTTTGCATGGAGCCCCAGGCCGAGGGAGATTGACAGTTCTTTTGTGTTTCTTCCATTTGCGAATAATCGCACCAACTGTTGTCACCTTCTCACCAAGCTGCTTGGCGATGGTCTTGTAGCCCATTCCAGCCTTTTGATTTTTTTGTTGTTTTTCTGTCTCTCACTGTTCAAATAAACCTACCATTAAAATTATAGACTGATCATTTCTTTGTCAGTGGGCAAACATACAAAATCAGCAGGGGATCAAATACTTTTTTCCCTCACTGTACAGTCAATAACAGAATTGAAAAATCTATGTATAGTGTGTGCAAATGTAGAAGAGTAGGGAGGTAAGGCAATAAATAGGCCATAGAGGCAAAATAAATACAATTTAGCATTAACACTGGAGTGATAGATGTGCAGATGATGATGTGCAAATAGAGATACTGGGGTGCAAAAGAGCAAGAGGACAAGTAACGATATGGGGATGAAGTAGTTGGGTTTGCTATTTACTGTTTAAAGTTACAGAGGGAGATATGACTCCAGCTACAGTGATTTTTGCAATTTGTTCCAGTCATTAGCAGCAGAGAACTGGAAGGCAAGGCAGCCAAAGGAGGAATTGGCTTTGGAGATTACCAGTGAAATATATCTGCTGGAGCGTGTGCTACGGGTGGGTGTTGCTATGGTGACCAGTGAGCTGAGATAAGGCGGGGCAGTACTTAGCATAGACTTATAGATGACCTGGAGCCAGTGGGTTTGGCGACGAATATGTAGTGAGGGCCAGCCAACGAGAGCATACATGTCGCAGTGGTGGGTAGTATAAGGGGCTTTGGTGACAAAAGGGATGGCACTGTGATAGACTACATCCAGTTTGCTTAGTAGAGTGTTGGAGACTATTTTGTAAATGACATCGCCGAAGTCAAGGATCAGCATGATAGTCAGTTTTACGAGGGTATGTTTGGCAGCATGAGTGATTTTGGTTTGGAGATGCTTAATCCCATAGAAAATCTGTGGAGGGAGCTGAAGGTTTCGAGATGCCAAACGTCAGCCTCGAAACCTTAATGACTTGGAGAAGATCTGCAAAGAGGAGTGGGACAAAATGCCTCCTGAGATGTGTGCAAACCTGGTGGCCAACTACAAGAAACGTCTGACCTCTGTGATTGCCAACAATGGTTTTGCCACCAAGTACTAAGTAATGTTTTGCAAAGGGGTCAAATACTTATTTCCCTCATTAAACAGCAAATCAATTTATAACATTCTTCACATGCGTTTTTCTGGATTTTTTTGTTGTTATTCTGTCTCTCACTGTTCAAATAAACCTACCATTAAAATTATAGACTGATCATTTCTTTGTCAGTGGGCAAACGTACAAAATCAGCAGGGGATCAAATACTTTTTTCCCTCATTGTACGTTTGTTTATGTGTAACTCTGTGTTGTTGTTTTTGTCGCACTGCTATGCTATATCTTGGCCAGGTCACAATTGTAAATGAGAACTTGTTCTCAACTGGCCTACCTGGTTAAATAAAGGTGAAATAAAAAATGTATAAAATAAAATACAATATTACTAATAATAATTGATTATGCAAGTATAAACACACTCATTATGCATCTAAAAAGGGCTCAAGTCAAATAGTCTCCAACTGTGTGATGTTGTGAAAAATGTGTATTACACATTACGGTGCTGTATCAGATTCAGCATCTATGTTGAAACCAGAAAGTTCTGGTGTCGCCATCACTGGTTAATGTTTGCACAATAATCAACGACAGAACAGAACAGCAATAATCTCGACGTTTAGCAATGCCTCCCATGGAAACATATATAACAAAGATGTTATTCAGGGGGAAAAACTCTGTTTGCCTTTTTCCCTCCATACCTTTTCCGCAGTGTGTCTTATCTCTGTTCTGCAGTGTTTTCATTTTTGTTCTCCCAATGTCATGCTACAATTCATCCACAATCTGCCTCTGTTCTCCGCAACAAATCACCAAGCGTCTCTTTTTGTCTTTGTGACAACAGTCAGTTTCTTATTCAGGCTCTCAACCCCTTCGTCACATTGTCTTCTCTCCTCCATTCTCTACCCACCGTCTGCCCTTTGTTATTTATGGAATGCAAAACTACAGTGGCAGGGAGAATGAACCTGGTGCTAAGCATGTGGCTAGACCTCCCAGGCGGGCAGTGCCAAGGGAAGATTATGTACAGCCCTTGTCACCAACCGGAGCCTTCTGCCACCTCTTAACATCCCTGCCAACTCCCCTTCAACCCTCAGTATTACTAACAATGTTTATATGCAGGGACAATAGGTTAGGGGGAATGAGTGAATAAGAAAACGATGGCTTCCATATTGGCATGTTGAGTGATTTGCCGTCACCTTAGACCGCATCATAATCTCTCTGTGCTCGTTAATGTAAAGACACGTTTCAGCAACAACAAAAAACGAACTGGAGTCATTTGTCAAGTAATTTTGCAGTGGGGCGGTGTGATCGTTATAAGATTGGGGAAATTTGTTGTCTAACGCCTCAATGATTAAATCAAAAATAGTTTTTGTTCAATAAAAAGATTAGTGTCTTCCGCATGGACCTGCTTTCTCATTATATTTCAAATCCCTTCCATGAGATCCAATACTGAAAGAACATTCTGCCTATCTTCTTTTTAGAAACCCTTTCACTGCATTTTGATTCATAATTTATACTGCTAGGTTAAAATTGGCATCTTTCATTGTATCATTATTTTAAGCGCCCACAAATAGTTTTTGCTGCATGCTTCGCACCCTGCCCCCCAAAAAAACGAATGTATCTGCGTACTGCAGTCTAGTGGAAGAAATACAAACAGAGTTGACTCCATTTCCTATCCCTTCGCTATCCTGAGGTAGCTGTCAAACTGTCAACCTGCTTGCAATGCTACTCCCACATTCCCAGTTGCAATCCATTACAACGGGGGTGAGCTTATCCTCTATGGAAGCCTGTGCTGGCATCCTACTATTGATTTGCTGCAGGTGTAGGATGAGTGTGTCGTGAAGCTGAGAAGAGAGGTGCCGTCTTCCAAAGTCAGGAGAGCTGAAACCCGGATATAACACTCCCTAGCCGGGTTGAGACCAGGGACACAGGAGCTCCAACCTTTACAGCAAGGCTTGGTTACCCATAAACCCAATTACCATAAATATCCCCTCGTGACTTCCCTGATAAAAAACAGGCAACACGTGCCACAGCACACGAACAGCAAGAGCAGAGGCTTGATGATGACCAGTATTGAATTAGGGCTGTCAATGGTCTGTCTGTTATCCAGTATACTGCGGCCAGTCTGTCTACTGAGAAACAGCGGTGATGTAAGAGAGAGTAGGGAAAGGGAGGGGAGGCACAAAATGTTTTCATGGAGTTTTGGTGCCCAAGGAACTGTAGCTAACATAATACAATTACCATCCCCAACATCTGTAGCATCCCATTCCATTGTCCAATGCTGCTTAACCGCACAGCAAATTCTCTACTACTGGTCCATAAATGACCAGATGGGTAGAGAGAGGAAACTGGAGTTTGTTTTCTAACTGGCCTGCCAACCGCCAACATTCTGGCATCGTGCATTCGACGCGGCGCCCAAATCCTGAATCACGTGGAAAGGGTGGCGACAGATGTGTTCAGAGGGAATCCACCAACATATTTCCCCTCCAGCTCATGTCTGCCCGGCTTCATCCTCTCCCCTGCATTGGGGGAAAGTAGCAACAAGCAACAGCACTCCATCCATGCATCCTTCAATGTAATATACAGCTTTAATAAGGTTTACGCATGCAGTCAAGAGATATTGGCCAACCAATCATGTCTGTGACAAGGCAATAAAGCGTTTCAGTTCAAGCTGCATATAATGGGGGCTCTCCTGGACCATGGTTGTGTTGTCTCGTAACCTCAAGGACTCAGCTCAATGTCGTTTCCATGGATCAGAAAGCAGGAGGTCTGTTTCCAATCCACGGTAGGTTCACTGGATCCCACCTGCCAAAGACAACCAGCCCCATGATCACTCATTCTCAACAACCCATTAGGCTACTCTGTGTAACTGCCTTCCAATCCAACAGTAGGCGTTTATTGAGCCACAGCCCTGAAGCTTGTCTAATTGGATAGGGTCTGTTGTTCCTGTACCCCCAGACATGTACTGGCTGTTTTATATGTTTGAGTGAGTATACCCACTCTCCTTTTACAAGGTTGCTGGCTTTTCACACTCCGCTCTCCCAGTCCAAGACTGGAACGAGGAGTCTAGGGTCCAAGGTGGCTAATCAGCTGCCTGGAAGCCTCAATGTTTTGTAAAAAGGATTGCCTTCTTTTCTATTCCCAGCTAACAATTCTAGGGAGAGAGAATATTTTTGTTACCCGTAATGTTCCCCTGACGTTTGAGTGTTTTTGTTAGTTATGGGAACAATCTATATTAGCAAAAAACCTTCTGAGAACCTATTTATCACATTTTGATGTTAGACTTAGGAGAACAGTTTCTAATATCATGCAGAACTTACCCAGAACTTGGTTACCATGTTCTCTAGACACCTTTTATGGGACGTTGCAAGGACATTTGTGTCCAGTTTTCTGAGGGTTTGGAGAATATTTAATCAACATCACACCAAACATACGCAGAATATGGTTGCCTGCTCTCAGAATATTCAATATTTATGTTCTAGACACATTTCATTGGAGGTTCCAAGAACATTCATATGTTCAGATTCCTGAGGGTCACACCAAACACTCATGAGAGGGCCATAAACAATAACTAGTAACGCAGCATACTCCAATAAATATTTAATTGCACCTTTCTGGTTAAAAATAGTTATGAATACTCACTTTTGAGGACATTACGTCAAGTATATAGTAAAAATATGAGGAAAATATTAAATATTATATATGATATAGTTTCTATTCAACAAAAGTGGTGGAATATGGCTTGAAGTTATTGAAATGCTTCAAAATCCAAAAGTTGAATTATAAAACATTCATCAATATACAAGTGTTGCATAGTCTTCAAAAGCTCTGCTTCTTGTCAATATCACAGCGTTGTCAGATTTCAAAAAGGCTTTACGGCGAAAGCACAACATTTGATTGTTTGAGGATAGCACCTCACATATTTTATGGATTAGCATAAAATCATAGCCAGCGCAGGTCTCACAAAACACAAATAAGAGCTAAAATAAATCGCTTACCTTTGATGATCTTCTACTGAGGGGAATCCGAAAAAGTAATTGTTTATATCCATAAATCTCTGTTTGGTTGGTGTGTTATGTTCAGAAAATCCACAGTCTACTCGCCCATTGTACAGTGAAGAGAAAGCGTTCAAATTATACCTATCAACTTTGCCCAAACAAATCAAACATCATTTATAATGTATCCTTAGGTATACTTTTATGTATATTAACGATTATATTTCCCACGGATAATATCCTAAATGATAGAAAAGGAAAATACAGAGGAACGCGCACACGGTCTCGCGCATAAAAAACTCAAGTGACATCCTCCCTCCTCTTACAAATTCTTCTTCTGTTCAGTTGTCTTCCATGATAAAGGCATGAAACCTTGTCTAAAGACTGTTGACATCTAGTGGAAGCCATAGGTACTGCAATCTGGATCCTATTTTACTGAGAATCCCATAGCCAGCAATTTAAAGTGAGGGCATGTCACAAAAAAAAAATCCAGACAGAAATTCCTCGGGTTTTTGCCTGCCATATCAGTTCTGTTATATTCACAGACTTTATTTTAACAGTTTTAGATACTTCAGAGTGTTTCCTATCCAATAGTACTAGTAGTATGCGCATATCCTAGTTTCTAGGCCTGAGTGGCAGGCATTTTACTTTGGGCACGGCAGACTCGAGCAAAAAAAAAAAAAGAGCAAAATGTTTTTTTGTGACATGCCTTCTTTTCCAATGGTTGTCTATGAGATCTGCTGAATTCCAGCTCCCAGGTTGCAGTACCTATGGCTTCCACTAGATGTCAACCGTCTTTAAAAAAAGGTTTCAAGAGTTTGTCTTGAATACTAGTGGAATACAGGAAGTTTTTCCAAGTGGAGTGACAAAGTGATTTCTGTCTGTGGCGCGAGGGACCCGGGAGCGCGCACCTCGGTATTTTACTTTAGTGTCGTTCAGGATATTGTCCGTGTGAAATATAATCGTTAATAAACATAATAGTGTAGCTAAGGATTAATTAGAAACGTGGTTTGATTTGTTCGGACACAGTTTATAGGTATATTTTTACCGGTCTCTGTGTCTTCTATATTGGGCGAGTGAACGGTGGATTTTCTGAACAGAACGCGCCAATCAAACGGAGATTTATGGATATAAAAAGGGACTTTTTCTAACAAAAGGAACATTGGATGTCTTGCTTTGACACTTCAAAGGTGAGCAACTTATTTTAGCTCTTTTTATGTGTTTTGTGACACCCGCGCTGGTTTTATTATTATGCTAATATGGGAAGTACATGGGGTGCTGTCCTCAGACAATCAAATGTTGTGCTTTCGCCGTCAAGACTTTTTGAAATCTGACAACACTGTGAGATTGCCAAGAGTCTAAGCTTTTGAGCAGTGTGCAACACTTGTATTTTTATGAATGTTTTATAATACTACATTTGCATTTTGAATTTGGCGCTCTACATTTCACACCTATCATCTCAGCTCTTCCGGGGCATCAGCAGCTGAAGATAGAGGCTCGCTCTTCAGCTAAGTACAAACCAATTGATGTTGTGCCGTTCACAGAGCACTCTGTCCATAAAAATGGTTGGTAACCCGTCCAGAAAAGCTACAATTCCCCTAAATAAGGGACTTTACATCAAACAGGTTTAAGCTATGTCCTGGACAATGTTGTAGTCATAAAAACAATTAGAAAAGGCTACTGAAATGTCATGCATATCTTGTTTTGTAATTTTAGTACTTCAAACCAAGTTGTCAAGTTTTGAATGTTCATTCAACGTTTGAAGCATTCTGAATACATCTGCCTTAAAACAAGTAGTTGCACAGGCAAAACTGGGAAGACATGGAATAATAGAAGAAGTATGAAGAATAACAATAGTGTTCTTGCTGATACAAGCACATTGATTACCCTATATTTTATCCCATTGTAAGGAATGAGAATTGTTACATCAGCTATTGTGAAAGACTAAATAAGTTCAACAGATGTTAACCTCTTACGGATCCGATCCCGTGAGCAGGCTCGTTTTCTGAGCAAACAAAGCACGGCAAATTCAAAATAAAAATGTCTATTATTTAACTTCTTAGGGAGCAGCTCCCGAGGTGACGGTTTTGGAGAGCCTGGCGTGCCCAAAGTAAAATGCCTCCCACTCAGGCCCAGAAAATAGGATATGCACATACAGTGAGGGAAAAAAGTATTTGATCCCCTGCTGATTTTGTACATTTGCCCACTGACAAAGAAATGTTCAGTCTATAATTTTAATGGTAGGTTTATTTGAACAGTGAGAGACAGAATAACAACAAAAAAATCCAGAAAAATGCATGTGAAAAATGTTATGAACGGAATTGCATTTTAATGAGGGAAATAAGTATTTGACCCCCTCTCAATCAGAAAGATTTCTGGCTCCCAGGTGTCTTTTATACAGGTAACGAGCTGAGATTAGGAGCAGTCCCTTTAAGAGTGTGTTCCTAATCTCAGTTTGTTACCTGTATAAAAGACACCTGTCCACAGAAGCAATCAATCAATCAGATTCCAAACTCTCCACCATGGCCAAGACCAAATAGCTCTCCAAGGATGTCAGGGACAAGATTGTAGACCTGCACAAGGCTGGAATGGGCTACAAGACCATCGCCAAGCAGCTTGGTGAGAAGGTGACAACAGTTGGTGCGATTATTCGCAAATGGAAGAAACACAAAAGAACTGTCAATCTCCCTCGGCCTGGGGCTCCATGCAAAATCTCACCTCATGGAGTTGCAACGATCATGAGAACGGTGAGGAATCAGCCCAGAACTACACGGGAGGATCTTGTCAATGATCTCAAGGCAGCTGGGACCATAGTCACCAAGAAAACAATTGGTAACACACTACGCCGTGAAGGACTGAAATCCTGCAGCGCCCGCAAGGTCCCCCTGCTCAAGAAAGCACATATACATGCCCGTCTGAAGTTGTCCTCTGAATCATTCAGATGTTCATTGGCAATCTGGGTGAAAGTGTTGTGGTCAGATGAGACCAAAATGGAGCTCTTTGGCATCAACTCAACTCGCCGTGTTTGGAGGAGGAGGAATGCTGCCTNGGGGACAGGACAACTTCACCGCATCAAAGGGACGATGGACGGGGCCATGTACCGTCAAATCTTGGGTGAGAACCTCCTTCCCTCAGCCAGGGCATTGAAAATGGGTCGTGGATGGGTATTCCAGCATGACAATGACCCAAAACACACGGCCAAGGCAACAAAGGAGTGGCTCAAGAAGAAGCACATTAAGGTCCTTGAGTGGCCTAGCCAGTCTCCAGACCTTAATCCCATAGAAAATCTGTGGAGGGAGCTGAAGGTTCGAGTTGCCAAACGTCAGCCTCGAAACCTTAATGACTTGGAGAAGATCTGCAAAGAGGAGTGGGACAAAATCCCTTCTGAGATGTGTGCTAACCTGGTGGCTAACTGCAAGAAACGTCTGACCTCTGTGATTGCCAACAAGGGTTTTGCCACCAAGTACTAAGTCATGTTTTGCAGAGGGGTCAAATACTTATTTCCCTCATTAAAATGCAATTCCAATAACAACATTTTTTTTCACATGCATTTTTCTGGATTTTTTTGTTGTTATTCTGTCTCTCACTGTTCAAATAAACCTACCATTAAAATTATAGACTGATAATTTCTTTGTCAGTGGGCAAACGTACAAAATCAGCAGGGGATCAAATACTTTTTTCCCTCACTGTAATTAGTACTATTGGATAGGAAACACTCTGAAGTTTCTAAGAGTGTTAAAATATTGTCTGTGAGTATAGCAGAACGGATATGGCAGGCGAAAACCCAAGGAATTTCTGTCCTGGAAAAAGTTATTTTGACACATTGCCTAATTTTTAACCCCTCCCTTATGAAAATGCCCATATAAGATTTCAGTACCTATTGCTTCCACTGGATGTCAACAGTCTCTAGACAGTGTTTTGATTATATTTAGTTGATCTGGATGGTAATAGAAGAAGAATTAGGAAGTGGTCACAGAGAAGTAAACAGAAGAGAATGCGCGTTCACCGGCTTGCGCGCGCTGTGGTTTTTTCCTTTCCTATCGCCCAGTTTATGTTCCGGTTTAAATATTATACTAAATATACATAAAAGTGTTCCTAAGGATACATTATCAATGATGTTTGATTGTTCTTGGACAAGTGTATAGGTATAGGTTGAACGTGTTCTCTTCACGGTTCAATGGGCGACTCAACGGTGGATTTTATGATCATAACGCGCCAACCAAACGGAAATTTATGGATATAATAAATTACTTTTTCTAACAAAAGAAGCATGGATTGTCTTCGTTGGACACTTGGGAAGCCCTCAGCAGAAGTTCTTCGAAAGGTAAGGGATTTTATATTAGCGATTTTATGCTTTTTTTTAGACCCGTGTTGGGTTATGAATTTATGCTAATAGTAATATTGTAGGTGCTATCCTCAAGCAATCAAATGTTGTGCTTTCGCCGTAAAGCCTTTTTGAAATCTGACAACGCTGTGATATTGACAAGAAGCAGAGCTTTTGATGACTATGTAACACTTGTATATTGATGACTGTTTAATAATTCAACTTTGGGATTTTGAATTTGGCACCTTACATTTCACCGGGTAGCCCCACTGCTCCCTAAGTAGTTAATATCGTTCCTAAAAATGCATTTTTCTCATAAATGTTTATCTACATTCTTTATATTTGATCCTTTTGTTGTTGGATGTGTGTTCTAAGCAGACACTTTTGTATTGTGGTTTACTTTCAGAAGCAAGAATAAAAGTTTATTTGTGTGCCTAAAAAGCTCTGTCGACATTTCTCAATAAAAAGTATTTCAATGCGTTATTGTCACGACTTCCGCCGAAGTCGGTTCCTCTCCTTGTTCGGGCGGCGTTCGGCGGTCGACGTCACCTGTCTTCTAGTCTTCGCCGATCCACTTCCATTTGTTTTGTCTTGTTTTCCATCACACCATGTTTTAATTTGCCCTCATTACTGTTGTTTATTTATCCCTCTGTTTCCCCCATGTCTGTGTATTGAATTGTTTGTTTCGGCATGCCGGTTTATGCCGGGTTTGCATGGTTTCACACGTGCTTTGTGCAGCCGGTATTTTGTAAGTGTATTTTGTACTTTGTGCTGCCTTACTTGGTTTTGGGCATTTGTTTTTGTGACGCCGTAGCGTTCTGTTTGTACATTTGCCTTAGTAAAGTACATAGTACACTCATCTCTGCTCTCCGGCGCCTGACCAGCTACACCCACCGCATGACAGAATTCCCCACCTTCACGATGGAGTCAGCAGGAGCAGGTGCCCCTGGTATAGGGGTCAAGGAGCGCGTCCAGGAGCACGCGGCGATGCTCCACCATCTCGGCGCTGCTATGGACCGCGTCGTCCAGACAATGGACCGCTTCAAGAGACACAACCAGGGTCTCCACTACTCACCACCCCTTCCTCCGGTCACAGTGGGATTCGTCTCGCCCTTCCTTGGGAGTACGATGGGACGGTTCTACGCTGCCAGGGTTTCCTGTTGCAGCTGGAGCTTTACCTGGCAACCGTCCACCCGGCTCCTTCGGGCCTTGAGAAGGTGTCTGCCCTCGTCTCATGCCTCTCAGGGAAAGCCCTGGAGTGGGCCAACGTCATGTTTGCACGAGGACGTCCGTCGGGAGTTGGCCTGCAGGGACACCACCATCACCTTCGACCAGCTGGTGAGGGTAGTTGGAGAGAGTGAACCAGGATGTGGGTAGGTTTCTGAGATCTTATTGCCAGGACCGGCTGGGGGAGTGGGCGGCGTTCGTGCCCTTGGCAGAGATGGCCCAGAACTCACTCCGCCACTCCTCCACTAACCTCTCTACCTTCCAGTGTGTACTGGGGTATCAGCCGGTTCTGGCGCCTTGGCATCAGAGTCAGATCGAGGCTCCTGCGGTGGACGACTGGTTCAGGCGTGCGGAGGAGACATGGGACGCTGCTCATGTTCACCTTCAGCGGGACGTGCTGCGCCAGAAAGCCAGCACAGACCGTCAACGCAGTGAGGCCTCGGTGTTCGCACCGGGGGACGGGGTCTGGCTCTCGACCTGAAACCTGACCTCCGCCTGCCCTGCCGGAAGCTGGGGCCGCGTTTTGTGGGGCCATTTAAAGTCCTGAGGAGACTGAATGAGGTTAGTTACAGGTTACAGCTTCCCCTCGATTACGATTACCGTATTAACCCCTGGTTCCATGTGTCTCTTATGAGGTCGGTGGTGGCTGGCCCACTCCAGGAGTCTGAGGTGCGGGAGGTTCCTCCGCCCCCTCTGGACATCGAGGGGGCCCCGGCGTATTCCGTTCGCTCCATACTGGACTCGAGGTGTCGGGCGAGGGGCCTTCAGTACCTCGTGGAGTCAGAGGGGTACGGTCCGGAGGAGAGATGCTGGGTTCCGGTGGAGGACGTGTTGGGCCCTTCAATGCTGCGGGAGTTCCACCGTCTCCGTCCGGATCACCCTGCACCTCGCCCTCCGGGTCGTCCCCGAGGCCGGTGTCGGCGCGCTGCTGGAGCCGCGCGTCAAGGCGGGGGGTATTGTCACGACTTCCGCCGAAGTCGGTTCCTCTCCTTTTGGGCGGCGTTCGGCGGTCGACGTCACCGGTCTTCTAGCCATCGCCGATCTACTTTTCATTTTCCGTTCGTTTTGTCTTGTTTTCCATCAAACCTGGTTTTAGTTTGCCCTCATTACTGTTGTTTATTAAACCCTCTGTTTCCCCCATGTCTGTGTGGGGAATTGTTTGTTTCGGCATGCCGGTTTACGCCGGGTTTGTATGGTTTCACCCGTGCTTTGTGCAGACAGAATTTTGAAAGTGTATTTTGTGCTGCTTTACTTGGTTTTGGGCATTTGTTTTTGTGACACGGTAGTGTTCTGTTTGTACATTTGCCTTAGTAAAGTACTTAGTACACTCATCTCTGCTCTCCTGCGCCTGACTACCTACACCAGCTACACCCACCGCATGACAGTTATAATTGAACATCAAGTGCTGACAACATACAGAACAGCTGTGTTCCACAGACTTTATAGGCTTTCTTCTACTTGTGGTGTAGTTCAATGTAATATAAATTACTGCACACTGAGATGTCACAGAATAAGGTTTTATTTTATTAACAAGTTTAAAACTCTGCTGGTTCACAGTGCACACAAAGAACTGAGTCTTTGCGTCCATCAAGAATCCTCATCCTTGCAGACATGATGCCGAATGCATTCTCTGACTCTCTGACAATGAGAGTGGTGGTAGTTCCAGGTACGCCCAGGTTTATTGAGATGATGGACCTCTGTGAATGGGAGGTAACAAGAGAATGTCAGATAAATATTTGGTAAACAAAAACACCATACCATTTTCCAGGAACCATAATCCAAAAGCATTGATAAAATGGCACTTCTCATATAGAGGTGCATACATGTATGCAGTAACAAGGGAAATTAAAAATAATTATCAACATACCTGGATAAGGGCACATGAGCTTCTATGTAGGGGGAAAGCTGCATCTCCCAGGAAAACATGAGAACTTGACGTTGCGGTACCTGGCAGGACAGCTGACAGTGGTAAATCCAGTGTCTCTTGAAACACTCCACCATAGCCCTCTCTGCTGTTTGCCCCTACATCCACCATTGTGCACCTGTAGCGGGCATCTTCTCTGTCTCCGTATCTCGCCTATTATATGTGTTGCTATGTACATCAAATCTAGTAGATCATGGATAATTCTCACAAATAAAATTTGCTCACCAGTCAAGTGTCTCTCTGTGTACAATATTTTATTCTCCTACACTTCCTTGTTTGGGTGTGTCGTCACTTCCTTGTTTGGTCGTAGATGGATATTACCAGCTCATTGCCCTCTACTGTCCCGGGGTAATATTGTCGCTTTGCCCCTTTTTTTTCAAGATAATGTATTTTTGGGGAGCATGCGAGCACGCTAGCTAACAGCTGAACTGAAGCATGCTAACGCCTTTAGCCTTTGATCCTGCTGGACCTCTCAAGTTGGACCTCTCAAGCTAGACCTCTCTCGAGGAGGGAGAAGAACCACCATCTTCTGTAGGCGACCACAGGGCCCGGACCTTTGCCTTTAATGGCAAGAACTGGTGAGCTGATAAGTTAAGGAAAGTACCTTTAGGGAATACTATCTGTAATCCAGTCCAGGAATTGGAAGGAGACTTAGTCTTTAACTTCTTAGGGAGCGGCTCCCGAGGTGACGGTTTTGGAGAGTCTGGCGTGCCCAAAGTAAAATGCATGCCACTCAGGCCCAGAAAATAGGATATGCACATAATAGTACTATTGGATAGGAAACACTCTGAAGTTTCAAAATAATGTATGTGAGTATAACAGAAGTGATATAGCAGGCGAAAAGCCGACGAAAATCCATCCGGATTTGCAGTTTTTTTTGTAAATGAGCATCTTCTCCATTGTGCCTATTCATTTGTATTTTACCTAGGACTGAGACTGCAGTACCTATGGGCGACTCAATGGTGGATTTTATGATCATAACGCGCCAACCAAACGGAGATTTATGGATATAATAAATTACTTTTTCTAACCAAAGAAGCATGGATTGTCTTCGTTGGACACTTGGGAAGCCCTCAGCAGATGTTCATCAAAGGTAAGCGATTTTATATTAGCGATTTTATGCATTTTGTGAGACCCATGTTGGGTTATGGATTTATGCCAATGCATAAATATTAGAGGTGCTACCCTCAAACAATCAAATGTGCTTTTGCCGTAAAGCCTTTTTGAAATCTGACAACGCTGTGATATTGCCAAGAATCAGAGCTTTTGATGACTATGCAACAATTGTATATTTATGAATGTTTAATAATTCAACTTTTGGATTTTGAATTTGGCGCCTCACATTTCAACAGGTAGTGTTGGGAGTGGGGCGCGCGCCCCACTGCGCCCTAAGTAGTTAAAGTCAATACTTTGTAGAGACACCTTTTGCAGCAATTACAGATGCAAGTCTCTTGGGGTATGTATCTTTAAGCTTGGCACATCCAGCCACATATTTTTGCCTGTTCTTCAAGGCAAAACTGCTCCAGCTCCTTCAAGTTGGATGGGTTCTGCTGGTGTACAGCAATCTTTAAGTCATAACACAGATTCTCAATTGGATTGAGGGCTGGGCTTTGACTAGGCCATTCCAAGACATTTAAATGTTTCCCCTTAAACCACTCGAGTGTTGCTTCAGCAGCATGCTTAGGGTCATTGTCCTGTTGGAAGGTGAACCTCCGTCTTAAATCTCTGGTAGACTGAAATCGGTTTCCCTCAAGAATTTCCCTGTATTTAACGCCATCCATCATTCCTACAATTCTGACCAGTTTTCCATCCCTGCCGATGAACAACATCCCCACAGCATGATGCTACCACCACCATGCTTCACTGTGGGGATGATGTTTTTGGGGTGATGAGAGGTGTGGGTTTCCACCAGACATAGCGTTTTCCTTGATGGCCTAAAAGGTCAATTTTAGTCTCATCTGACCAGGGTACCTTCTTCCATTTGTTTGGGGAGTCTCCCACATGCCTTTTGGCCAACACCAAACGTGTTTGCTCATTTTTTTCTTTAAGCAATGGCTTTTTTCTGGCCACTCTTCCGTAAAGCCCACCTCTGTGGAGTGTACGGCTTAAAGTGGTCCTATGGACAAATACTCCAATCTCCGCTGTGGAGCTTTGCAGCTCCTTCAGGTTCTCTTTAATGCCTCTCTGATTAATGCCCTCCTTGCCTGGTCCGTGAGTTTTGGTGGGCAGCCCTCTCTTGGCAGGTTTGTTGTGGTGCCATATTCTTTCCATTTTTGAATAATGGATTTAACTTCTTAGGGATCACTGCACAACTTGACCGTTTTGGAGAGCCTGGCGTGCCCAAAGTAAAATGCCTCCCATTCAGGCCCAGAAAATAGGATATGCACATATTTGGTACCATTGGATAGGAAACACTCTGAATTTTGTAAAACTGTTAACCATTTGTCTGTGAGTAAAACAGAACGGATATGGCAGGCAAAACCCCGAGGAATTTCTGTCCTGGAGAAAGTGGTTTTCACAGAGTGCCTCATTTGGAACCCCTCCCTCATGAAAATGCCCATAAAAGGGCATATGAATGCAGTACCTATCGCTTCCTCTGGATGTCCTTTGTCTCTAGAAANCTGACTATGACGCGTGAACCAAATGGAGATTTATGGATATAATACATGACTTTTTCTAACAAAAGAACCATGGATTGTCTTCGTTGGACACTTAGGATGACCTCAGCAGAAGTTCTTCAACAGGTAATTGATTTGTTTTTGCTGTGAAATGTGTTATGTGTGTGCCACGCTGGCTAATGAATTCATGGCTATGTGAAAAGTATGTGAGGTGCTGTCCTCAAACAATCAAATGTAGTGCTTTCGCCATAAAGCCTTTTTGAAATCTGACAACGCTGTGATATTGCCAAGAAACAGAGCTTTTGATGAGTATGAAACACTTGTATATTGGTGGATTTTTAATAATTCAACTTTGGGATTTTGAATTTGGCGCTTTACATTTTACCTGGTGGTGTCGGGAGTGGGTCGCTAGCGCCCCAATGATCCCTGAGAGGTTAATGGTTTCTGATATTTTTTTTATAACCCAACCCTGATCTGTACTTCTCCACAACTCTGTCCCTGACCTGTTTGGAGAGCTCCTTGGTCTTCATGGTGCCGCTTGCTTGGTGGTGCCCTTTTCTTAGTACTGAGATCATGTGACAGATCATGTGACATTTCGATTGCACACTGTGGACTTTATTTAACTAATAATGTGACTTCTGAAGGTAATTGTTCCCACCAGATCTTATTTGGGGGCTTCATAGCAAAGAGGGTGAATACATATGCACACACCACTTTTCCGTTTATTCTATTTTTGAATTTTTTTAAACAAGCCATTTATTTTAAATTTCTCTTCACCAATTTGGACTATTTTGGGTATGTCCGTTACATGAAATCCAAATAAAAATCTATTTAAATTACAGGTTGTAATGCAACAAAATAGGAAAAACGCCAAGGGGGAATGAATACTATTGCAAGCACTGTATCCCCCCACCTCCCTTACCCTTGCTGTCATTATTTTGTGGATAGGATGAGATACTAGATCTGAACCCCAGGGTACTCCATAAGCACGGAAAGCAGAATGAAGCTGGAAATAAATCAATTATGAAAACCAGGCAGATCGTAAGTCTTGGAACGCACGTAGGCTGCAACTGTCCACAGTGTCAGAGAGAGTATGAATTCCCCTCTAACTCCAAGCTGGAAAGGATATTGGCTGGCCACCCAAGAGGAGACTATCATTATTAAACAATGGCATATGGGGGTGGTGATTAATAATATATTTGCAATGGCTCCACATTGAACACAGTATTGTAAGCATTTGAGCGATGGTAGGTTTTTTTACTTTTTTGATAGAGATGTTGGAATATACTAGATCTTGGAGCCTGTACGGCTTTGCTAAATTCTACTCCGGGGGCGTCAGGCCACTTGGACATTTGGGTTCAACCACACACACACAGTGGGAGCAGCATAAAGCCCCAGAAATATAATTTAACATTGGGGAGGTTTTGGCCTCCAGAACACTTCCTTGTTTATAAAGAGGACATTTTGATTTGAGGGCACTTTCCCCTCCATATAAATGTGGAAATCAAAGTGTGCAGTTTCTTCCAATATCCCAGCGGCGGTGAAAGGGGAATCATAGAGCTGTAAAAGCTTATCCGAGGAAGTATGTTCTTCTTAAATCAAATCAAAGTTTATTTGTCGCGTGCGCCGAATACAACAGGTGTAATGATGGATATATGGATATGCATGTCTGAAAAGAGTTTGAATTGTGCATTGAGACCATCTTTGTCGGTTTATAAGCACTATTAAAATTGGTACCCTTAGCCTACAATTTCTAATTAACATAATACAAAAATCCCGATCAAAATCTGTCTGTTTAAGTTAAAGATACTGTATCTGTTTTTTGTATGGGCTTCATCTCAATCCACTGCATCCGCTGATATCGCCCTTCTGCATCAGCAGTGAAAGTTGGCAGAGCTAGAGTGGTGTCTTAAAATCGGTCTTAAAACCGTCTGTCATGTCGGAACGGTTTGGCCTACAAACTATTAACACTCTATTGAAAGATGAAACTCTCACGAACACGGTGCTGTTCTACGTTTTGCTCTAGGATGCCCACAAGCCTCATAAGCCTTGTCTGAAGGTCCCTGGTACCAGTTTTAAAAAATGAATGAAAGTATATATGGAGATAGTTTAGTGCCTAAAAAAAGGGGATAAATACATGTAAAAATATATACACAGTTGAAGTCGGAAGTTTACATACACCTTAGCCAAATGCATTTAAACTCAGTTTAGTGACATTTAGTGACATTTTATCGTAGTAAAAAATCCCTGTCTTAGGTCAGTTAGGATCACCACTATATTTTAAGAATGTGAAATGTCAGAATAATAGTAGAGAGAATGATTTATTTCAGTTTTTATTTCTGTCATCACGTTACCAGTGGGTCAGAAGTTTACATACACTCAGTTAGTATTTGGTAACATTGCCTTTAAATTGTTTATCTTGAGTCAAGCGTTTCGGGTAGCCTTCCACAAGCTTCCCACAATAAGTTGTGTGAATTTTGGCCCATTCCTCCTGACAGCTGGTGTAACTGTGTCAGGATTGTATGCCTCCTTGCTCGCACATGCTTTTTCAGTTCTGCCCACACATTTTCTATGGGATTGAGGTCAGGGCTTTGTGATGGCCACTCCAATACCTTGACTTTGTTGTCCTTAAGCCATTTTGCCACAACGTTGAAAGTATGCTTGGGGTCGTTGTCCATTTGGAAGACCCATTTGCGACCAAGTACTACCTTCCTGACTGATTTCTTGAGATGTTGCTTCAATATATCCATATAATTTTCCTACCTCATGATACCATCTATTTTGTGAAGTACACCAGTCCATCCTGCAGCAAAGCACCCCCACAACATGATGCTACCACCCCCGTGCTTCACGGTTTGGATGGTGTTCTTCGGCTTGCAAGCCTCCCCCTTTTTCCTCCAAACATAACGATGGTCATTATGGCCAAATAGTTATATTTCTGTTTCATCAGACTAGAGGACTTTTCTCCAAAAAGTACAATCTTTGTCCCCATGTGTAGTTGCAAACCGTAGTCTGGCTTTTTTATGGCGGTTTTGGCGCAGTGGCTTCTTGGAGCATCTGTCTGTAAACAATTGTTGGAAAAATGACTAGTGTCATGCACAAAGTAGATGAAAACTTAGGCCTCTTTAGTGTCCTATCTACTGACTCTGAATAACACCAAAAGAAAGATGCCCAGGGTCCCTGCTCATCTGCATGAACATGCCTTAGGCATGCTACCTAGAGGCATGAGGACGGAAGATGTGGCCAGGGCAATAAATTGCAATGTCCTTACTGTGAGACGCCTAAGACAGCGCTACAGGGAGACAAGACGGACAGCTGATCATCCTCGCAGTGGCAGACCACGTGTAACAACACCTGCACAGGATCGGTACATCCAAACATCACACCTGCAGGACAGGTACAGGATGGCAACAACAACTGCCTGAGTTACACCAGTGCTCAGACTGTCCACAATAGGCTGAGAGAGGCTGGACTGAGGGCTTGTAGGCCTGTTATAAGGCAGGTCCTCACCTGACATCACCGGCAACAACGTCGCCTATGGGCACAAACCCACCGTCGCTTTGCCAGACAGGACTGGCAAAAAGTGCTTGTTACAGGGAAGACATCCTCCTCCCTTATGTGGTACCCTTCCTGCAGGCTCATCCTGACATGACCCCCCAGCATGACAATGCCACCAGCCATACTGCTCGTCCTGTGCTTGATTTCCTGCAAGACAGGAATGTCCGTTTTCTGCCATGGCCAGCGAAGAGCCCAGATCTCAATCCACTTTGAGCACGTCTGGGACCTGTTGGATCGGAGGGTGCGGGCTAGGGCCATTCCCCCCAGAAATGTCCAGGAACTTGCAGGTGCCTTGGTGGAAGAGTGGGGTAACATCTCACAGCAAGAACTGGCAAATCTGGTGCAGTCCATGAGGAGGAGATGCACTGCAGTACTTTATGCAGCTGGTGGCCACACCAGATTCTGACTGTTACTTTAGATTTTTACCCCCCCTTTGTTCAGGGACACATTATTCAATTTCTGTTAGTCACATGTCTGTGGAACTTGTTTTGTTTGTTTCAGTTGCTGAATATTGTTATGTTTGTACAAATATTTACACATGTTAAGTTTGCAGAAAATAAACGCAGTTGACAGTGACAGGATGTTTCTTTTTTTGCTGAGTTTATAATAAAATATCATCCACATAAATGGAGATATGGTGGTCAGAGTTGTGAGCAGTGATAGGAACACATGTGAAATTATGGACTGCCTGAGCCAGTTCTAGTGACAAAGCAAATAGTAAGCTGCTTAGAGGACATGATTGCCTTTTCCTTCTGGCAATGGGGAATTGATTAGAACCTAATTTCCCAGTAAGCACCATAGTGGATGGATTAGAATACAACACTTTGATCATGCTAATAATTTCCAAAGGCCATAAGTTTCAGGACAGTCCAGTGGTACTGCCATTCAAGGCGATCAAAGGACTTTTTGGCAAGTGAGAAAACAGCAGCAGGTAGTTCCACATCTGCAGCTGCGTCAATGTGTAGCTGACAGCTGATTTTGTCAGAGGCCAGACACGTTTTTATGAAGCCAGGTTGATCATGATGAACTAAATTTGTCATGCAAGGTTTAAGTATGCGTCCCAAAAATGTTGCATATAAAATTAACATCGGAATTTAACAATGATAGGGGGTGATAGTGGGCACATTCCAATGTATATGCATTTTGTTTCAGTAAAAGCAAAATAATTGCTGTGTTTGCGTCTCTCGAAAATAACCCTTTGGACCTAGAGAACTGAATCATATTTAATAGTGGTTCCCCAATTGTGCCCAAAAAGCAGTCAATAACTCAGGAGGGACTCCATCATAGCCTGGTGATTTTTCTATGTCCATGCTTTGTACTGCCTCTTTAAGCTCAGCCAAAGAGATTGGAGTGCAATCAGTTGTGCTAGTCAATATCTGGTTCTTGCTACTATTGCAGAACATTCACTCCCTCTTACCATGAGCCCAGTGATAGTGGAGCTAGCTCAAACTCTGGCTGCCGACAAAGGGGCTTTGAGTGGAATGAAGCTTTCTTGTACAGCAGCTTTATATACAATGGTACATGGCTTGGAACATACCTTCTCAGAGAGAACCTTCATGAATACCAGGAAGTGTCCTTTTTCCATCAACCTAGATGAGAGCACTTCCAACAGCAACAAAAAGGTTCTCTCCATTTTAGTCAGCTATGTCAATTAAGATCTGAAGAATGTTGTAGCTGAACACCTGGGATCTAAAAGTTTTGAAGGGCAATGCTGCCAGCCTAGAGACTGCACTGCCAACATTTTTCCAAGACCACAACATCCCCTTTTCTAACTTAATCAGCATGATGATTGACTCCTGCAGCGTTATGAGAGGAAGGAAGACGGGACTGGAGACAAGAGTGCGACAGAAGCATTGCCCAACCCTCCTAGATGTTGATGGAGACACCTGCCACCATATTAACAATGCTGCAAAAATGTTTACTGCCCCTTTTGGGCATTACGTGGAACAGCTGTTCACTGACCTACACACTAACCATCAGTTGGCTTCAGACGAGGTAATTTCCACAGATATAGAGAAGTATAAATCTGAAATATACTAATAAATAGCCTAATAGAGGAATAGGCTAAATAAAATGTGTAAAACATAACTTTTTTATTTTATTTGTTTTCAAGTGAAATACCTTCTGGAGGTGTGTGAGTTCATGGACATTGCAAGGGCGAACCCCCAAAGCTTTGTGTCTCACCGCTGGCTCTCAGCATATGATTTTGGCATCATTAACAAGAGAATGCTGCCTGAGTACAAGGTCCTCTACTTTTGGTTCCTGAACAAGGCAGACCAGACCCTATACAAAGACCCCCTCCAGAAGATCTATGAGGACCACAATGTCACCGAGAGGGCAAAGGCCAGAATACATTTCTTTCACCAGGACATCTGCAAGAAAGGTGAAATGAGTCATATTTTAGTTAATATAGGCCTTTATATTTTGTTCTCTGTCGAAGTTTAGAAACATTTAAGGATGGGTGTCAGCTCCCACAATGTTATATGTATTGTATACTGTATGTAGCATAAAGACCCTATTTTTCTAAATTAGTCTCTTTCAGGAATGATGCAACTAGGCACGGACCGGAAGAAATGGGTGGTGAAGACGATCTGGTACGAGAGCCACACTACAGACCTCCAACTCAATGTTTACCTTGGTGTGCTTCCCATCTTGAAGGAGTACGTGATGGTTTTCCAGGTGACATATTTTTACATTTGAAGTGAATTCTCAATTCCTGATAGACAAACTAAATAGGCCTATCCTCTCTGGGTCTCATCAGTTGGAATGTCTTACAAGCAGAACACTTGCCCCTAAAACTGTAAACCATCTCTCTGAGTGGTCTTAAAATATATGATTTAGCATTTTATAATAACATGTCATAATTCATACACAGGGCAGCCAAACCCATGTCCACAAGCTGCATGACAAGCAACTTGAAGTGATCACCACTTGCATGGCATGCTTCGTCAAGACTGAGCATCTCCACACCAACCCCAAGAAGCTCATAGAGATGAGATTTTATTGACAAGATGCTGCCTTCCAGAGAGTTGTATGTTGGGCCAGTGGCTGAGAAACTTAAGGCAGAAAATCCAGGACACCCGGTTAGTAAATGTATAATGAGAAATTAAACACAAAACACTTTTTCTCTGGTTAAAACATTTTCATTTGCTAAATATTTTGTTATAATATTTTCCAGATTGTGTAGCAGTTTGACACAGTGAAGACTGCACACATGACAACTGCAGCCTACATGCAGAAAAAACTGCCCCAGGACAGCAGGGCCCTGCAATCACTTTCTGCCATGGACCCAATGGTGAAAGGCCATTCACAGACTGGCATCATGCTGAAGTGGCTTGTGGGGAGAATGGGCCACCCAGTGCAAACCAAATGTGATGTGCCATTGGAAGTCATTTAAATGTAATGAGGGCTCCACCCTTCCCCCTTACAAGGATGGTGAGGACAAAATGGTCAAGTGGTGGGCTGAAGTCATGAACACTGGAAAGTACTCAGGCCTGAACCAGGTTGTACTAGGGGCTTTCTCCATCTTCCATGGTCCTATGGTGGAGTCTTCATTTAGTGTGATGGGAGACATCATAGACCAGAAGAGCACCAACACGAACATGGCTACTTTCAATTCCATTCAGATCACCAAATATGTCCTCAGGTCATACAGATGCTCCAGATAGACAATGTCAAGGTGAGCAAGGTTGACAAGGGACTCTGTAAGAACATTCACACTGCTGGAACAAAGGACAAAAATCAGAGATGGGAGAACCTGGTGAAGAAGAGGAGGCAGGAGGAGTATGGTTGCCAGCGAACATCCAGTGCCCAGCAGACCAGGAGGACTGTAGTGGAAGAGTAGAAGCAGGCCAGACTGAGGCAAAAAGGAAGAATGCTCAAGTGTGGGCTATGGGTTTAGGTGAGTGTAGACCTGATTATGTGAGTGACAACCTGTTACTGTTAAGTTTATTATATTGACTCTGGCATTATATTTTCTGGTCCTCGCCCATGGTCATTGTTCTTGTTCCACTGGCTGAGAGATAAAAAAACTAACAGCATCGGAGAAGGTGGCTGTTTTTTCCACATTTTGTTACGTTACAGCCTTATTCTATAATGGATTAAATTGTTTTTTTCCCTCGTCAATGTACACACAATACCCCATAATGGCAAAGCAAAAACAGGTTTTTAGACTTTTTTGCGAATTTATAAAAAATTCTAACTGAAATAGCACATTTGCTTAAGTATCCAAACCCTTTATTGAAGCATCTTCTTGGGTATGACGCTACAAGCTTGGCACACTTTTATTTGGGGAGTTTATCCATTCTTCTCTACAGATCCTCTCAAGGTTGGATGGGGATCATCACTGCACATCTATTTTCAGGTCTGTCTAGATTGTTTTTTTTTACCTTTATTTAACTAGGCAAGTCCGTTAAGAACAGCCTACCGGGGAATAATGGGTTAACTCCCTTGTTCAGGGGCAGAACAAAATATTTTTTACCTTGTCAGCTCATGGATTCGATCCAACAACCTTTCAGTTACTGGCCCAATGCTCTTACCACTAGGCTACCTGCCGCCCCATGTTCAATCCGGTTAAAGTCTGGGCTCTGGCTGGGCCACTCAAGGACGTTCAGCGACTTAGGGTCATTGTCCTGTTGGAATGTGAACCTTAGCCCCAGTCTGATGTCCTGAGTGCTCTGGAGCAGGTTTTGATCAAGGATATCTCTGTACTTTGCTCCCTTCATCTTTACCTCGATCCTGACTTGTCTCCTAGCTATCTAGCTACATGTCTAAACAAAAGACTCCACTTCGCTAGATGTTTACATGACTCATCAAGTCAGCCAGGTGTGTCTGGGGTGACTTTGACCATCTATTGTATTTCATGAACATGTGAACTACATTCACTCTGTTTAGCACATGGCCTCACATGTGAATCCTTAAAGAGTTGGGTGAGGCTAAGGCTTAAGAGGATGTGAATGATCCTGAATGATTTTAGACAAAGAGCTCTCCAGTAGATGTGCCAAAATATTCACTTTTCTCAAAAGTGGGGTTACAAGTTTATCAACTTTCAAAGCAGAATTACTTTCAAAGCAGACTTACTTTCCCATTGTTCCTCAACTGCAGTGTATGATATACAATTTTGTAGCTCTGATTTTGTACTTTTATTCAATGTTAAAAAACACAATTTAACATTTTGCAACAGAAGACTGAAAATAGGTGGTCGGTCACAAATGCATGTCCTCAACAAGAACATCCTAACTCTGTCTGGGGAGACCGAGATTATCATGTCATGATACACCTTAAACCCAGACCAAACATTTTCTGGTAGATGTATTCTAAGACCCCTTTTCCATCTGTCTATCCAGAAATGGTAAATGGTTGAAAAATGTATCTATGCCTTAATTTCCCCAAAACATAGACACTTAGCTTTCATTTGACACCCAATTTGATATGCTGCTGTGGACTCCTTTTTGACCATCACTATTTGCAGAGACAAGGGCCTATGGCAATAATGTGCATGATCTAAGCCAAAGACACGTGCATATAAAGATACCAGATTCACTCTAATCAGTTGAACACAATCTGTTGTGGATAGGCATGTCACAGCTGTACACTTTTACACATTAAAACATGGATTCCTTAACGAAAAACATGCGTCGGTGCATAACACATTGTCACGTCCTGGCTTGGGATTAGCCGGCTGGCTATCATTTGTGTTTAGGTCAGGAGGGGTTTTTGTTTTCTATGTATTGTATTTCTATGTTTGGGTTTGATGGTTCCCAATTAGAGGCAGCTGATTGTCGTTACCTCTAATTGGGAACCATATATATGTTTGTTCTTTTCACCACTTTGGTTGTGGGTTATTGAATGTATGTATGTCAGTTAGACTGCATGTGGTTTGGTGTCACAGTTATATTTCGGTTCATTGCATCTTTGTACGTTCCACTTATTATTATTATTAAACATGTGGAATAGTAATCGCGCTGCATTTTGGTCTGATCCTTCCGACGTTCGTGACACATATTACATTATGCATATACAGTACCAGTCAAAAGTTTGGACACACCTTCTCATTCAAGGATTTTTCTTTATTTTCACTATTTTCTACATTGTAGAATAATAGTGAAGACATCAAAACTATGAAATAACACATGGAGTCATGTAGCAACCAAAAAAGTGTTAAACAAATCAAAATATATTTTATATTTGAGATTCTTCAAACTAGCCACCCTTTGCCTTGATGACACCTTTGCATATGTGTTATTTCATAGTTTTGATGTCTTCACTATTATTCTTCAATGTAGAAAATAGTAAAAATAAAGAAAAAACATTGAATGATTAGGTGCGTCCAAACTTTTGACTGGTACTGTATACGTAGCTCAGTATCAAGGCATGCATTTTAAATGAGGCAATCAATGCCAGATGAGGATGATCTAGAGATGACACCGTAAAACAACTCAACACGTCAGGATCTTCATCTGCGATCCATTCTGCTCATTACCCTGCTCTTATTTCACGATGCGGAGCAGCGGACTGACTCCACGTTGTTACAGCATTTGGGTGGACTTGCGCTGCCGCACGCCACACTAGCGCTTTTCCAGTTACAACCCAATCGGAGGAGCCCAACGTATGACAGCTGTGGTAAAGTGATAAGTCATGAAAAATAAGAGGGGAGGCAGGGAAAAAACTATTGCATGTAATTATGACTTTACCATGCACAATGCCACTCGGCTTGCAGCCACGCTCACTCTTTGATTGCCGTCGTCACACACCTCATGACAACGGACCCAGGTGTGTGGGTGTGTGTGAGGGCCCGACCATATGGTACATTATCCTGGCCTTTTGCAGTCCTTTCCTCCCTGCTATTGTGCACAAGGAAAGAATGAACACACAAAAACACCTACCATCTGCTCCATGCATCAATTATATTATTGCCTGTCCCTAAATGACAATGGATTATTATAATTAGAAGTAAGATATTAGTAATAATAGTATTATTTTATGTCATAGTTATTTATTTATAGTGGTGCTATGCATGGGGGTGATTGGAATAATTCATTTAATTAATCAAACTATACCTGTGTGATGTGAGTTGATGCATTGCTCCCATTTAACTGTTCTGAGGATACGATGTTGGATTACACAAAATATGTTACATTTTATATCCTTTGTCAGAACATTGATTTTGGTCTTACCCTTTAGTGTTTGACAAGATTTCATATTAACCAGAGTGTAGAGACTGTCGAAAATGACAATGACAAAGTGGGAAATCCAACCAATCAAAGCGTTGATTTTAGCATGATTTTAGCATGTGTTGCAAAAGACACATCTCTTCTAATATGAACATGTCTGTTAAGGGGCACACTTCAAAATGTTATTTATTTGAACTAATTCCTGTAAAATGGCATTCTGCTGGAAGTAGAGAGCATGTTGTAAATGGTTCTCCAAAAATCTGAGAATAAATATCTAATACATTTTTTTATTTTAATTGTACCTTTATTTAACTAGGCAAGTCAGTTAAGAACAAATTCTTATTTTCAATGACGGCCTAGGATCAGTGGGTTAACTGCCTTGTTCAGGGGCAGAACGACAGATTTGTACCGTTGGACTAGTAACCGAAAGGTCATTGAGTCATTATGAATATTTCACTGAAATGCTTTCAGTGGCAGTACAAAGCAACTCAAATTCATGTACCTTCCCCTGAAATTGGGAACCATAAGTATGATGGGTTAATTATTTTTGCACCCAAATGACTGGTAATTCAAGGTCTAGCCTGGCCTCTCCGTGAAAAACTGTTGGCACATTATTTCCCCATATTTTAGTAAGTGGCTGCTGCTGACAATAGGTAGGGTGGAGAGTAATTTAGGAGGAATTATCATTCCCTCCTAATACTTCCTTGTATAAATCGGTGTGAATTCCATTTCACATTTCAAAACTACCAAGAGGAAATTACATTGACATTATTCATATTGGGCTGAATTGGGACAGTGTCTCTGATGAACAGCCATAGAATCCAAGTCTCTGGAAATCCATTCAACAGACAACATTATTACACTGTTTGACTTTCTAGGGGTTCCAGAGGATGTAGGATACATCACAGACACTAAGAGGAAAGGGATTGTCGGGAGGGGGGAGACAACGTGGAGGGGGAAATAGGAGAAGGCGAATTTGAGGGTGGAGACAATATGGTGGAAATCCATGAGTTAGCAAATAATCCCATTCTCCATCAGCACAATGTACGAGCCACAGGCAGCGCTCAAACGGCTTTAGCCTTGAGTCAGAAATAGTTCCTCCTCTGTTATCATGTCCAGTGCTTAAAAGCCACTTCAAGTGCCTGCAGAATCTGTGTGGAAGGAGCCTCCCACTCAAACAATGTTAAAAGTGCAACTCTACAGTAGCTCCCATGAAAGGGCAAAATACAGCAAGGCAAATGCCATTGCTATCTTTCAATTCTATGGAAATATCTTTAACTACTTAGGGAGCAGTGGGGCGCTAGCTCCCGACACTACCCGGTGAAATGTAAGGCGCCAAATTCAAAATCCAAAAGTTGAATTATTAAACATTCATCAATATACAAGTGTTGCATAGTCATCAAAAGCTCTGCTTCTTGGCAATATCACAGCGTTCTTGGCAATATCAAATATCCATTAGCATAAATTCATAAACCAGCGCGATTCACACAAAACCCATTTCACAGCGAAAACAAATCCTTTACCTTTTGAAGAACTTCTGCTGATTGCTTCCCAAGTGTCCAACAAAGACATCCGATGGTTCTTTTGTTAGAAAAAGTCATTTATTATATCCAGAAATCTCAGTTTGGTTGGCGCGTTATGTTCAGAAAATCCAACGTCGAATCGCCCATTGAAAGGTGAAGAGAACGCGTTCAAATATACCTATAAAGTTTTCCTAAACAAATCAAATACCAGTTATAATGCATCCTTAGCTATCCTTTTATGAATATTAGCGATAATGTTTCACTCGGATGGTCACCTAAACGTTATATTAGTAAAATAAAGTGGGGCGCGCACCCAGACTCGCGCCCGAGAAAACTTGTTGACATTTCAGGTCCTCTTACCATTTCCTGTTCCTATCTGTTTTGCTTACTCCAATCGCTCCCAGTCTTTGTATATAGACTGTTGACATCTAGTGGAAGCCATAGGTACTTGAAGTCAATGGGGAGAGTGTCAAACAGAGCAAAGGTCACCAAAAAGTGCATTTCCGGATGGATTTTCCTCGGGTTTTCGTCTGCTATATCATTTGTGTTATACTCACAGACATTATGTTAACACTTTTAGAAACGTCAGATTGTTTCCTATCCAATAGTACTAATTATGTGCATATCCTATTTTCTGAGCCTGAATGGCAGGCATTTTACTTTGGGCACGACAGACTCTCCAAAACCGTCACCTCTGCTGTCGCTCCCTAAGAAGTTAATAATTTATCACATCGCTTCCTCAATTTATTTATTGTTTGCCTTTGTCATTCCCATTTTCTTGACAACAGTAACATTTGTATTATCTACTTCACAGAAACCAGTGTTAGCTAGCATGCTAAACACTTAAAAACATCAGCCATTTTAGTTTCTCATCTTGTTTTTTATTACATTTTTATTTAACCCTTATTTTGCCAGTTAAGTTGACTGAGAACACATTCCCATTTACAGCAACGACCTGGGGAATAGTGACAGGGGAGAGGAGAGGGGGCGAATGAGCCAATTGTAAGCTGACAATGATTAGGTGACCGTGATGGTATAAGTGCAATATTGGGAATTTAGCCAGGACACCGGGGTTAACACCCCTAGTCTTACAATAAGTGCCATGGGATCTTTATTGACCACAGAGACTCAGGACTGGTGCTACCCTTTGTTTATTATCTATGAACAGTCACTTTAACTAATCCTACATGTACATATTACCTCAAATATCCCGACTAACCGGTGCACCCACACATTGACTCTGTACTGGTACCACCTGTATATAGCCTCGCTACTGTTGTTTTTTACTGTTTATTATTTATTTTTTTACTTTACTTATCTATTGTTTACCTAATACTTATATTTTACTTAAAAACTGCACTGTTGGTTAAGGGCTTGTAGTTAATAGTTTCACTGTAAGGTCTACACCTGTTGTATTTGGCGCACGTGACAAATCAACTTTGATTTGGCCCTCCAACACCTTCCAGTCAAGTGGGAAAACGTTGTCAACATTCATGAGCTAACTTATAAAGGCATTATTTAAATTCTCCACTACTGTTTAATTATTTTACACATATCATATTTTGGGCAATGACTATGTGAAAGTGAATTTAGAATTAGTTGCAACACACCTATATAGCTATATTGATAATAACTTTATTCTGACATCTATATAATCCTTGCCTTTGAGTTGCTAAAAAAAAGATCTCTATAAAGTGACTTGTCTTTTTATGGACTGTACTGGTGCTCAACAGCTTTAAAATGCAGAGGCCTATCTCTCGCCAGACAGAAAAAAAGGATTTCCTTTCAGATTAACAGACACAGTTCTTGTAAACGAGTGAGCGTTCTCATCATTGGGAGGCTCAGAGGCTGCTATCTTCTCTACAATACATTCGGTCCATTACAATGGTTAATTTGCTAAAATAGTTAATTCATGCTTATCTCTGTGAGGAAATTCTGATTGAGTATTGGTTGCCACTTTTTCTCAATCATTCCAATATGCATGACCCTGTTAGTTTTTTGGAACCGGTCGTACAAACTACCCCAATTACATACAAGTGTACTTATCAGCATAACAAAGTAATATTACCAATAGTGTACCCATTTACAGTACATGAACTTTAATTAAGAGTACATTGTGCAGAGATTAACCAACCGCCACTCAGGTGTAGTGCCCCATGGTAAAAACACTAATCCCCTAATTTGATTGTAAGTAGAACAGGTGAAAGCCTCTGTATCCAAATTCTGAATAATTAAGCAGGTACTCATATGGCTCACATCTCACAGTGTACAGTACAATGCCTACCTCAGGAATAGTCCAGTTTCAAAAGCTAGATGTCTATAATCAACTGAACCAACTGAACAGAGAGGATTAAGCAATGTGGAAATGAGGAGACTATCTAGGACAGCTCCACTGCAGTCCTTGGTGACGCATCAGCAGCATCCCTTAAATTAAATCCCAGGTTGGTGTACAAGCTATGAAACGTTCATGTCACTTACAATATGTGCTATTACAAGGAATCAGTGTCCATCACTATGATAGCATATGATGCTTGCATTTCTTGAGAGAATGAGGATAAATATGAATGATAATGATGAATTCAACAGGTACTTTCACATTCTATGATACTGTCAATCACAATCCTTATGATGTTGAACACAAGCCTCATGTCTTCCACTGAACTATCAACATCATTATATGTTATAACTGGCCATAATCTCATACAGTACAACATTGATTAAATGTGCTAGTCATGTAGGAAAACATTTAATGGTGGCCACATTGACAGACAATGGAGTCTCTGCTGTTAGAAAGTTTACTTCTAGCATGCACTTTTCCTACCAGCTCTGACTTTGCTGTTAACTACTTTGTAGAGGGAAAATGTACTTGTTGAAATTGTGATATGTTGTTGTCTCACCTAGCTATTTTAAGATCAATGCCCTAATGTTGGTCTGGATAAGAGCCTCTGCTAAATAACTAAAATGTAATGTAAAATGTTATCTTCTCCCATTCCACCCACCCATTGTAAGCAGTGTAACAACTGTGATAAGCGCAAATTGAACACCTATTTTGACCTGCTGCTCACATCGCTGCAAACATGACAACTGGTATAAATGTAACCATATCAGGGAAAGTGCTGTAAGATGAGGAATGTATTTTAACCTTTATTGTGCATTAGATGGGAGTAATCTTTATCGTGGCAGACCTGGTGATTTCCCCCAGTAATGACACCATGCAGTTCCCAGATTTTCTGAATTAGTGTCTGTCTGGGCTCCAAACCTGTTACAAGCATTTGGCCAGAGCATGCCACATCCAGCAGCTGCTTCGCTTAACATTTTACAAGTTTGCTAAGTGACCTAGCTCTGTCAAAAAACTTGCTTAGGGATTCACTTTTGTCTCTGTTAGATGCACACACCCTACATGTTAATAATTTTTTATGTATGTAAATTGTAATGTCTTTTGTCTGCAATGTCTAATCAGTAAGATTAGCTGTCGCCATTGCCATCATCTAATGGGGATCCTAATAAATCAAAACAAAGATCTGTGCTCGGATTCTGTTTTTCTACTGACATTCTCTGGAGGTAGCAGTCCTGTTCAACCAAATGTCTAATTTAGATTTGAATACAGGAATGCATTGCTGGAACTGAAGTGTCAAAAAGGTCAGAGCTAGCTAAATGTCAACAGTGGGATCTATAAATCAAGGGTTCTGTTTTGGATGGTCACAGATGAACCGATACTGACCACAAAGGATGATGGTCTCCCTTTGGTCTCAGCTGGGCTCTGCAACGGTGGCACAGCCACTCAAGATACTGCTCCTGCACACACAGGTGGAGGCCCCAGGGGAGCGTTCTGTGCATTTTGTTACATTACAGCCTTATTATAAAATCGATTAAATAAATACAAATCCTCATCAATCTACACACAGTACCATAAAAAGACAAAGCAAAAACTGATTTTTAGAACATTTTGAAAATGTATTAAAATAAAAAACAGATACCTTATTTACATAAGTATTCAGACCCTTTGACATGAGACTCGGAATTGAGCTCATCCTGTTTCCATTGGTTATCCCTGAGATGTACCTACAACTTGAATGGAGTCAACCTGTGGTAAATTCAATTGATTGGACATAATTTGGAAAGGCACACACCTGTCGATATAAGGTCCAAAAGTTGACAGTGCATATCAGAGCAAAAACCAAACGATGAGGTCGAAAGAATTGAGCGATCAGGGAGAAGGGCCTTGGTCAGGGAGGTGAAAGGCACATGACAGCCCGCTTGGAGTTTGCCAAAAGACACCTAAAGACTCAGACCAGACTCTATGGTCTGATGAAACCAAGACTGAACTCTTTGGCCTGAATGCCAAGAGTCACGTCGGGAGGAAACCGGGCACTGCTCATTACCTGGCCAAAACCATCGCTATAGTGAAGCATGGTGATGGTAGCATCATGCTATGGGGATGTTTATCAGTAGCAGGGACTGGAGACTAGTCAGTATCACGGGAAAGATAAACGGAGCAAAGTATAGAGAGATCCTTGATGAAAACCTCAGACTGGTGCAAAGGTTCACATTCCAACAGGACAACAACCCCAAGCACACAGTCAAGACAATGCAGGAGTGGCTTCGGGACACGTAATTTGACATGCGAGCAATGGACATTAGACTGGTGGAAATCTGTTCTTTGGTCTGATGAGTCCAAATGTGAGAATTATTTTTCCAATTGCTTTGTATTTGTGAGACGCAGAGTAGGTGAATGGATGATCTCTGCATGTGTGGTTCCCACCATGAAGCATGGAGGAGGTGTGATTGTGTGGGCGTGCCCTTGCTGGTGACACGGTCAATGATTTATTTAGAATTCAAGGCACACTTAACCAGCAAGCCTACCCCAGCATTCTGCAGCGATATGCCATCCTTTCTGGTTTGCGCTTGGTGGGACTTATTTGTTTTTCAACAGGACAATGACACAACACACCTCCAAGCTGTGTGAGGGTATTTGACCAAGAAGGAGAGTGATGGAGTGCTGCATCAGATGACCTGGCCTCCACAATCACCTGATCTTAACTCAACTGACACGGTTTGGGATGAGTTGGACCGCAGAGTGAAGGAAAAGCAGCCAACAAGTACTCAGCACATGTGCGAACTCTTTCAAAACTGTTGGAAAACTATTCCAGGTGAAGCTGGTTGAGAGAATGCCAAGAGTATGGCCTCCACAATCACCTGATCTTAACTTCTTAGGGAGCGGCAGCAGAGGTGTCGGTTTTGGAGAGTCTGGCGTAAAAGGCCAAGAAACTAGGATATGCACATAATTAGTACTATTGGATAGGAAACACTCCGACGTTTCTAAGAGTGTTCAAATAATGTATGTGAGTATAACAGAACTTATATAGCAGGCGAAAACCCAAGGAATTTCTGTCCTGGAAAAAGTGTTTTTGACACATTGCCTCATTTTGAACCCCTTCCTGTTGAAAACAGCCATATCTGGGAGAAAGATTGCAGTACTTATTGCTTCCACTGGATGTCAACAGTCTCTAGACAGTGTTTGGTGATGTTTAGTTGCTCTGGATGGTAATAGAAGAAGAATTTTGAACTAGTCACCGGATGTAAACAGAAGAGGAGACGCGTTCACGGGCTCGCGCGCTGTGGTTTTTCCTTTCCTATCGTCCAGTTTATAATCCGGTTGAAATATTATAGTAAATATACATAAAGGTGTTCCTAAGGATACATTATCAATGATGTTTGATTGTTCTTGGACAAGTGTATAGGTATAGGTTGAACGCGTTCTCTTCACGGTTCAATGGGCGAGTGGACGCTGTATTTTATGAACATAACGCGCCAACCAAACTGAGATTTATGGACATAAACAATTACTTTTTCTAACAAAAGAATCATGAATTGTCTTGCTTGGACACTTCGGACTATCCTCAGCAGAAGACCATCAAAGGTAAGCGATTTTATATGAGCGATTTTATGCATTTTGTGAGACCCGCGTTGGTTATGGATTTATGCTAATGCATAAAATATGAGAGGGGCTATCCTCAAACAATCAAATGTTGTGCTTTCGCCGTAAAGCCTTTGTGAAAACTGACAACGCTGTGATATTGCCAAGAGGCAGAGCTTTTGATGACTATGCAACACTTGTATATTGATGAATGTTTAATAATTCAACTTTTGGATTTTGAATTTGGCGCCTTGCATTTCACCTGGTAGTGTCGGGAGTGGGGCGCTAGCGCAAGCGCCCCACCACTCCGTAAGAAGTTAATAATGGAACTCTAGTCACTTTAATAATGTTTACATACTGCTTTACTCATTTCATATGCATATACTGTATTCTATTCTACTGTATTTTAGTCAATGCTACTCCGACATTGCATGTCCTAATATTTATATTTTTCTTAATTCCATTATTTTACTTTTAGATTTGTGTGTATTGTTGTGAATTGTTAGATATTACTGCACTGTTGGAGCTAGGAACACAAGCATTTCGCTACACCCGCAATAACATCTGCTAAATATGTTTGTGACCAATAAAATGTGATTTGATTTGAACAGGTAAATTTACAATAAAATATAAGAAACAGGGTTTCTGTGAAGTGATGCAGACTGCTGACAGAGTATTTGTGTGTAAGCTTAAATTGACAAAATCAGTGAAAAAACATTAGCTCTCTGCACTGCATGTGAACTGCTTGTGAACCCCTCAGTTAAGAAGAGATCCTGAGAGGTATTGGATTGTTACAACAGCCCACAATTAGGCAAGACATACATGACTGGAAA
>QNTS01000001.1:2619052-2652345 GCA_003317085.1 Hucho hucho
CAACTGCTCTTAAACGCAAGTAAAACTAAATGCATGCTCTTCAACCGATCGCTGCCCGCACCTGTCCCCCCGTCCAGCATCACTACTCTGGACGGTTCTGTCTTAGATTATGTGGACAACTACAAATATCTAGGTGTCTGGTTAGACTGTAAACTCTCCTTCCAGACTCACATCAAACATCTCCAATCTAAAATTAAATCTAGAATTGGCTTCCTATTTCGCAACAAAGCATCCTTCACTCATGCTGCCAAACATACCCTCGTAAAACTGACCATCCTACCGATCCTCGACTTCGGTGATGTCATTTACAAAATAGCCTCCAATACTCTACTCAACAAATTGGATGCAGTCTATCACAGTGCCATCCGTTTTGTTACCAAAGCCCCATATACCACCCACCACTGCGACCTGTACGCTCTCGTTGGCTGGCCCTCGCTTTACACTCGTCGCCATACCCACTGGCTCCAGGTCATCTACAAGTCCCTGCTAGGTAAAGCCCCGCCTTATCTCAGCTCGCTGGTCACCTTAGCAGCACCAACCCGTAGCACGCGCTCTAGCAGGTATATCTCACTGGTCACACCCAAAGCCAATTCCTCCTTTGGCCGACTCTCCTTCCAGTTCTCTGCTGCCAATGACTGGAACGAACTACAAAAATCTCTGAAACTGGAGACACTTATCTCCCTCACCAGCTTTAAGCACCATCTGTCAGAGCAGTTCACAGACCCCTGCACCTGTTTATAGCCCATCTGTAAATAGCACAACCAAATACCTCATCCCCTACCGTATTTATTTATTTATCTTGTTCCTTTGCACCCCAGTTTTTCTACATTGCACATTCATCTACTGCACATCTACCATTCCAGTGTTTAAATGCTATATTGTAATTACTTTGCCACCATGGCCTATTTATTGCCTTACCTTCCTTATCCTACCTCATTTGCACTCTTTGTATATAGATGTGTTTTTTTCTACTGTATTATTGACTGTATGTTTGTTTTACTCCATGTGTAACTCTGTGTTACATTGTATCCACAGTACTATCTGTTTTAATGACCTTTGCCTTTCTGCTTCAAGTGTTGTTGACAATATATTTGGATCTAAAAGAGAATGTATTCGCCAGAGATGAAGAGACTGTGTTTCGTATTATAATGGATGTGTCAAACCAAATGTAGAACAATTTAGTTTCCCAATGTCAATGGTCCTTAAGGAGAGCCACATTTTACAAATGTGGAGGACACTGCACGAGATGGACGATGACTTCTGTTCCTGTTTAATGCCTATAGTGCTAAAGGACATTTTGATCTAAATTTAGTGTGATTCTTGCCCTTTAAACACACACTCCCTCACACACATTCCTCGTATTATCTGAGGCAAAGTTGGGCTTGCTGTACATTGCCGTCACTCTGTGCCAATGGAGCGAAGATTTCACTCTGTAGTCAAAAAAGGGAAGAGAACAATTTTCTCAAAGAAAATCTAAATCTCGGGCTACAAGCCCGATCATCTGGCTTTGTAAATAAAGAGAACTACTAAATTATTCTGTGCCTTTTTCGTAAGAGCATCTGCTGTCTGTTGCTCAGGTTGCTCACAACTTCTGGAGGAGAAGGCAGCTGACTCGAAAAAAGCTGAAATTGTAAATCTCATCAATGAGTCGTGACAGACAACATGGAGTGCTGTGCTCTATCAAATACTAGGTAATGATCAAGTACTATGTAATTTGCCGCTTTTTCTGCTGTTATAATACTGTACATGAACATTACAAAGGCGACCCTATTGTCATGCAACAACTCTCCCCACGAACCCTTCAAGGAACGGGATGTTGAATACATATTTTCCTTCTCCCTCTATCACTGTTTAATCGGTACAACCATCCAACTGCTGTTTTCATTTCACTTCAAAGATTTTCTTCCCCCAACCAACTTGAAATATTTCGCTTCTTGTTCTTTCAACAATAGCTTACAAACACAAATAATGAAGTCTCAGCAGGCTGACACAAAGGAGTGAGCGTGCACAGTGGAAGTGATCAAATATGGCCTTGAGCCAAGCACCTTTGTAGATGGGCTTGTGTTTCCATTGATCCTGGGGTGGCTACACCCGAGGAATACATTATTGATGTACTTTTTGTAACTTCTGAAAGGAGCAAGTCACAGGCATTAATGGAGCCGGATTGGCATCATGCCACCACCACCGGAAGAGCCGGAGCCAGTACGTGGGGGGTGTATGGGGTGCCTCAAGACTATATGACCAAGGGAGCACTGTAGTAGAGGTTTTCATCTCTGACCGTGCACTGTGCAGTAAATGGTGAGATAATGTGCACCTCAACCTAGCCAAGCCTTTGCCATCACTTTGCACATTAATGGCCTGAGCACATAATTAGAAGAACTTGTAAATTGTATGTAGTATGATGCTCGTTATTCCACAATATAATAAGTTTCAAGATGTCTGCTCCCTTTGTAATAGAACACAATGGCATTGTCCCTAATTTTAGCCAAACGCTGCATTCTCCTCATCCAAAACTTGGCAAATCTTTCAAAAAACAGATGGTGGTTGGTGGCTGCGATATTTCCTCATCTACTGTAGCTGTTGAAGATGGCGTAAGGGTTGGCACAGAAAATTAGTTGTGCACAGATTCACTTTTTGGATCACTGTCTCTTAGCATGTGCCGTGAGTGGGTTGAGGTTGAGGGGTGAATCGCATTCTGTGTGTGTTGTGGCTTACATACAGACAGAGGCAACCATTATCCATACCATGCAGTAGAATCCTAATGCATGCATTCCTATAACAGTGCATAAACCTTACGTGTCCCTTTTCCCTAAATATACGCTGGACGTCTATTCAATAACATGTAGCATGGAGAATCATAGAGCTTATAAATTCAACCCCAAATGCTAATTCAAATAAACGTTTAAGATCAAGTAGGCTTTAAACATACTCACTGCAGAGCACATACACACGCTGGTTTTTCAGCAGAGGCAATGGCATCCCCTATTTAAATTCCGTGAGAGTTCTTCCTAAGCCTTACAATCACAGACAAGCTCCTGTTGAATAATTGAGCTACATGACTCGCCACTGTTCTCATTCAGTATATCCTACTCACTTCCTCTGTCTTCACTGTTTCACTCAAGACCTCCAGACAGAAGAGATGAAGGAGTGTGTGCTAACTAGCCCTGATGGAACTGACAGACCAGCACCCTATAGTGTCCCTCAAGACCCCCGATCTGATGCAAAGTCGATTTATAACACACTATAGCTTTGTTTCCATACCAAACCTATATCTGGAAGTTCACAGGATAGGATGTATCCCGCAAACACAGAACAGTATAACTTAACTATGAATATCAAACATCAAATGTACCCCCCACTTACACACAACTCCCCACTCCACCAACCATCCAGCCCCCCACAGAGCTCACTGTCTGAGCCACTGTGATATACCCCCCCATTCTTCCATCAGTATGTATGGGAGCCAGCATGTGACCAGTGGACCCAGAGCTGGACAGAAAGGCTCCCCGCCATCCATTATTCGATTATCTGCAAAGCCCAGGGGCCCGGGAATTTTACAGTAATTCAAGCTCATTGATTTATAATTCACAGCCATGCCGAGGGTCGGAATTACACATGTTGACAATAGCGACGGCACTTGTACATGAGGATGTAAAGGTCATTATCTAGATGTCGTGGCTTTTTTACGGCTCCTCTGACAAAGGGGGTGCATTAGTGTCTTGTGTGTATGCAATTCCACTAGAGGGAAGGTGCATTCTGGGTCCTCCACAGTGTTGTAAACATGATTGGTTAAACTTTGTCAACATTCAAGAGGTGCCTGTTCATTAATTTGATACAGCATACTGTTCCATCCCCATTTAGCACAGTAGTGTGTGTATTTATGTACTTTGACAACATATTTGTTGTACATAAAACCATATACAGTACTGTATATATGTGTATCTTATTCTCATAAGCCTGTTGGTTGTTTCGGTTGTTCAAGAACAGGGATTGGATATGTCCATCAAGAACCCTGCACCCCCCCAATCAAACACTGACCAACCACACACACACATACATACACACGCATGCACAGACACGCACAAACACACACAGATCAAGCATTCATTGTGAGACTCTTGACTTGTACCTCACATAACATCCCCCTACAACCCACCAGTGAACGCCAGGCTGCCACTATGGCACAGGATTACTTCCTGCAGACAAGACACCCATCTCTTTGAACGATGCAAAAACCTCTTGAGAGCTACCATTTGACAACAAAACCTCCAGTATCGTTCTGAATAGGCTCAGAGAGTTGTGGAGCTTTTCTCGGTAAAGCGTGTTTCTCGGTACAGGAGTATCACAGTGGCACGGGGGCTAATGATTCCCTCATCCCATTGACAGTTAAACTCAGATTAAATGGAAAAATGTAAAATCTGGGAGAGATTAAAATGACAAGTGACTCAGCACTCCCTTTCCATATTCATCCTCAGTTCACACAACAGACTGAAAGTTGAGGGTGGTGAAGATAGTACAATGCTTCATATCAATAAATGTAAGTGAAGGCAAAAATAAAGCCTTTAGTGTCAATGTCGTGGTAAGGTGAGATGCAAATACAATAGCACTTCATTATTTACCGTGGCTGACTCATTAACAAACTGCATGGGAAACTACTTTCATAACATACTGTAGTTATGGGCAAATGTTTATTAATGTAATATATTTACGGTGTCCATATTAGGACAGCCTAAGTCTGACCTGAAGGAAGTGCTCTCCTTTCATCTCTGCACCATAAAAGGAAGGTGGGGTAAGTTGTCATAATTGGCGGGGGATCTGTGTATTTGAGGGGGTAGATGTGTGTGTGTTACATGAATACAAATCATAATCTCTATGGTGAACCAGCGATACGACAACCTGATGCCCCCTAGAGCTTTGAGGCAGGATCTTATCGCAAAACCCTTTAAAGACCCATGGGCTCTCGCTCCTCTTCCCTCCATTACACAGAAAGAAAGCATGTTGCTCTACAAGGTGCAATTGCCACATGGAGGATGAAACCCTTGAATGGGACTTAACCCAGCAGCATCTCATGAACCAAGACGTAGGGAGACTGTCACTTTCCCACCAAAGCATCAGTGGCCAATCTCAATATAGAGAGTCTTCAAGGCATGCCCGTTGTTGAAACATACAAACATCCATGACGTGGTCTACTGCTCTGGCAGTATAGCCCTGAAGGGAGTGAGGATCAGTGACCTACACTAATAAGACTACATCCAATGCCATGCTGAGAAACTATTCATACACTGGCAGTCATGGCTATGGGAATCTGTCTGGTATATGAGATATACTATAGTGTTTCTGATGTCCAACCCAATCCAAAGGCGATAAATTTGATTCTAAGAATTTTTGTATCAAATTTTCTGTTATTCTTTCGAGTTGGTCTTTTCTGATTTGTCCAAGTCCAATAATTGGATAAGTGTCTGAATAGTCAAAATCATTAACATTATGTCAATGAAAATGTGAAAACCCTTTCTTAGACTAACACAAAAGGAAACATTGGATTCTAGAATCAAATTTACAAATCAAGATTAAACCTTTGCTAATACTCAGCCACTCAACTCTAATCCACTGTGCCAACTAAGACAACATCCTTAACCAGGACCACATGTCTTACGAAGACAACAAATGCTACAAGGAGTTAAATATTCAACTGGCTCCCCACCTTGATACCACACACACAGCACTTTTGTAACCGTCTAAAGAGCAAATCGTTCAATACTCTAAATACCAGGCTTCGCTGCTGGAAACCGAGGGCAGAGAGAAAAAGGAGGTAGGTGGCAAAGTCGTCTTAAGGACACATGAAAGTGGCTGATGAAGGCTAAACACAAAATGGATGGTCCTGACATTAGACTTGTGCCCATATAAATCTTATCAGGAATAATGATATAGGCAGGTTATTACAGTTTATACATATTTCATTACATGTAATTAGTAAATGAGGAAGTGATAGTCCAGTAGTAGAACCATGGTATGACTGTAGAAATGGGTTGTTGTGTCCATGTTGGGATGTTTAGTGCTAAAATGTATTAGCCTTTATATACGTTGAATGTCTCATGACTTTCAATGTCTCTATGTTTGATAGTGCATTCTACAACAAAAAAGCACATTGAATATCATATTTGTTATAAAATCACACATTTGTTGCACCAGTCAGTCACCTCCTAAATAACTGCTACAAAAGCCGTAATAATAACCTTTGATGTTAATCTCAGTTACACTCTGTGTTCTGCTTCTGAAAACATAATAGAGCTTAAGTAAATGTGCTGTCAGATGTGGGAAGCTAAAAGGGTAGTTAGATAGCAGTGTTTAGCCAACTTGCTAGCAAGATAAGACAAGAGACTCTTAATGTTGCTTTCACCACAAATGAGAAGACAACAAGGAAACCCAAGAATCCACAAAAAAATGTACATTTTTTTGAAGTAATAACTAGTGATTACAGGCTATTGTGAAATGGTAGAACCTGCTGTAGCCAACAAGCTAGCTATGTGACTTTTTCTCCACAACCAAAACGTGATGTTCTATTTTTAGCTGATATGGGAATGAATACACAAGCAGCATATCAAACTGGGATGTTTTAGGTTACACCTGCAAGCATAATAATATTTGCCAGGGCATATTTGTTTAATTATACATCTGAATATTTCACATGGAGATGTAGGAAGCTAAAACAGCTAGCTTGCTATGTTTGCAGCCAGTAATAAGGGTTGTTTCCAGGCACTCCGCGCTGCGTCATGCGTAAGAACAGCCCTAAGCCATGGTATATTGGCCATATACCACACCCCCTCGTGCCTTATTGCTTAAGTATATTACTAGAATTACCCAATGCAGCTACATATGACCCAGTGTTCATTGAAAGCTTTTTATTTACATTTTGGACATTTAGCGGGAGTAGCCACCCTTTGCCTCGATGACAGCTTTGCACACTCTTGGCATTCTCTCAACCAGCTTCACCTGAAATGCTTTTCCAACAGTCTTGAAGGAGTTCCCACATATGCTGACCACTTGTTGGCTGCTTTTCCTTCACTCTGTGGTCCAACTCATCCCAAACCATCTCAATTGGGTTGAGATCGGGTGATTGTGGAGGCCAGATCATCTGATGCAGCACTCCATCACTCTCATTCTTGGTTAAGGTGTGTTGGGTCATTGTCCTGTTGAAAAACAAATGATAGTCCCACTAAGTGCAAACCAGATGGGATGGCGTATCGCTGCAGAATGCTTTGGTAGCCATGCTGGTTAAGTGTGCCTTGAATTTTAAATAAACAGACAGTGTCACCAGCAAAGCACCCCCACACCATCACACCTCCTCCACCATGCTTCTACACATGCTGGGATCATCAGTTCACCTACTCTGCATCTCACAAAGCCACGGTGGTTGGAACCAAAAATCTCAAATTTGCACTCATCAGACCAAAGGACAGATTTCCACCGGTCTAATGTCCATTGCTTATGTTTCTTGGCCCAAGAAAGTCTCTTCCTCTTATTGGTGTCCTTTAGTAGTGGTTCTTTGCAGCAATTCAACCATGAAGGCCTGATTCACAAAGCGACCTCTGAACAGTTGATGTTGAGATGTGTCTGTTACTTGAACTCTGTGAAATATTTATTTGTGCTGCAATTTCTGAGGCAGGTAACTCTAGTATACTTAACTCTGGGTCTTCCTTTCCTGTGGCGGTCATCATGACAGTTTCGTCATAGCGCTTGGTGGTTTTTGAAATTTTCCAAGTTGACTGACCTTCATGTCTTAAAGTAATGATGGACTGTCATTTCTCTGCTTATTTGAGCTGTTCTTGCCATAATATGGACTTGGTCTATCTTGTCACAACACAACTGATTGGCTCAAACTCATTGAGTAGGAAATAAATTCCACAAAATAACTTTTAACAAGGCACACCTGTTAATTGAAATGCTTTCCAGGTGACTAAGTCATGAAGCTGGTTGAGAGAATTCCAAGAGTGTGCAAAGCTGTCATCAATGCAAAGGGTGGCTACTTTGAAGAATCTGAAATATCAAATATATTTTGAATGGTTACTACATGATTCCATATGTTTTATTTAATAGTTTTGATGTCTTCATTATTATTCTACAATTAGAAAATAGTAAAAATAAAGAAAACCCTTGAATGAGTAGGTGTGTCCAAACCTTTTACTGGTATAGTATGTCTGACTATCTCTGGATAGTGTAGCTCAGTCCCGTGTACCTCAGTTGGTAGAGCATGGTGCTTGCAATGACATGGTTGTGGGTTTGACTCCCATGGGGGACGAGTATGAAAATGTATGCACTCACTACTGGAAGTCGCTCTGGATAAGAGCTTCTGCTAAATTATTTAAAATGTAAAAAATCGAATAGTGCCAATACAATATTGAGATATTCAGGGAAACTTGATGCCAGAGCAATTAAAAACAATACAGTAATAGTGACTGCTAAACATTAACAATATTATTTCTACATTATTTTATTGTAATTAAAAGGGATTAGAGCAAGCAGGTTGGCTGTATTCATTTGCATATTACATATTATTAATGACTACAGGGCAAAACTGATCAAAAGGACATGGCTAGCCACTCAACATTAAAGGTTTGAGACACTCTCATCTGTCCCCTATATTAATTAAATAGCTAGGGAACCACTATCAGGTATCATTTAAATTGGTAAAGCACTCTCACTAATGGGTGCAACAAATACAGCCTCTTACAATACACATCTCAAAATATGTTAACGAGTGAGAAACAACAATACCATGCACCCACTTGTGATCAAAAGGTTTTTAGAACTCCAAAAATTGCGGTATGGGGACTGTGTTCTGAATTACAGTAAATTATTGGAAGCAATGGGCCAGTAAGTTACTGTAGAGTTTCACAACAAGATTTGTAGAATTCCTAAAATACGGTATATTACTGTATTCTGTTGGGGGTACAGTATTCTCACTCACGAGCGTAACAAATATAACCACTTAAAAGGTGAGCCTTAAAATATGTTAATAAGCCAGTGACTAGGCAATCAGGATATGTAATAAACAGAGTAGCAGCAGTGTATGTGAATTGTGAATGTGTGTCTATGTGTGATTGTGTGTGGCATCAACAAGCAGTGCAAAACAATTAAGATCAATAATTAATAAAGGGGGTCAATTTAAATTGTCCGGGTAGCCATTTGATTAACTGTTCAGCAGACTTATGGATTTGGAGTAGAAGCTTTTCAGGTGCCTTTTGGTACCAAACTTGCGCTAGGAACCAAGTTGTGATGCAGCCAGTCAAGATGCTCTCAATGGTGCAGATGTTTAACTTTTTGAGGATCTGAGGTCGCATGCCAAGTCTTTTCAGTATCCCGAGGGGGAAGAGGTGTTGTTGTGCCCTCTTCACAATTGTGTTGGTTTGTTTGGCCCATGATATGAGGAACATAAAGCTCTCGACCCGCTCCACTACAGCCCCGTCAATGTGAATGGGGGCCTGTTCGGCCCTCCATTTCATGTAGTCCACGATAAGCTTTTTTGTCTTCCCTAAGATGAGGGAGAGGTTGTTGTCCTGGCACCACACTGCCAGGTCTCTGATCTCCTCCTTATAGGCTGTCTCATCGTCGTCTGTGATCAGGCCTACCACCGTTGTGTTGTCTGCAAACTTAATGATGGTGCATACAATCGTGGGTGAACATTGAGTAGAGGATGGGACTGAGCACACACCCCTGAGGGGCCCCTGTATTGAGGGTCAGCGTGGCAGATGTGTTGTTGCCTACCGTCACCACCTGAGGGCAGCCTGTCAATGCATGCTCTAAGTCTTGTGAATGTTAGCCTTTTTAATGGTCTTACCAACATCGGCTACGAAGAGCACAATCATTACCTTAGATTACCACTGCATTCTACAGTGTTTTACTGTTTAAATTACAGAAAGATGTTACAGTGTGCTGTAAAATAAGTGTATGGTATTTTACTGTGTATTTTTTGATAAACAACTGCATTCAGTTTATACAGTGTCATACTGTTGTATAATACAGTAAGTTTCAGATAAAATTACAAAAACGTCCTCCCGACACGTAACCCATCTGACCCTTACTAATGCTTCCTGTCGACAAACATGGGAGGGATGGAGGGGACTTTGCTAGAGGGGACCCGCTGACGCTAGTCCCCGGCAGTTCACTCAAAGAGGTCGTGGTCCAAAGTGACACTGTTGACAGGGTCACTGTCAACAGGAGTTGTCCACGATCTGTCCTCAAGCCCCAGCCTCTCCTCGTGTGCTCTTCCCAGAGGGATTTGCACTGCCACCAATGGTCACTCTCTGCCATCCACCACTGGAGCAGCGGACAGAGGATTCTGCCATGCCATGCCCTTGCTGGCCACAGTGTGCTCATGCGGCAAGGACACTGTCCTGGTTTCATGCACTTAATAGAAAAGAAGTTTCCTTTTGTTTATGATTTACGGTGGGTGAACTGTAAAACCATCACTACCTTTGTAAGCACTGCTGCTACAAGCGAAGCACATTTTAGAGAACTAGTGGTGCTCCATTTCACAAACCAATGTTTGGCTAACCACTTTGATAGGAGTCAATGAGTATTCATAAACGATAATTGGAGAAAATATCATCTAAATACTGTAGCTTGGTATCCATTAGACTTGATCTCCATTTGAGATAAGGTCCTCTTAAAAATGTCTTTAAGACAGCTGGCGGTCTATACGGTACAGATGTGGGACATCTGAACACTGGAATAAATATGTACACTATGTAAAAAGCATGCGCTTAGTGGCCCGATTTGTGTAAGCATGTGGCTAAGTAAAGCCTGAAATGTATTTATAATTAGCCTTAAATGGATTTATCAGCGGTGCATCTATCAGCCTGTCAGATATCGAATATTCACCCAAGGGATCCGTTTAACAAGAAACAGTGGAGGAGAAAGCGTATTCAAGCCCAAATTAAATGAATTTCCCGAAAACAGACAGAAGACGGTCATTCATGTTGGCGCTAGACATGCCAACAAGACACTGCATGTGTCTCTTTTCATAATGACCTGCGTATTTCTGTCGCCAAGCCACAATATGACAATGCCATTCAGGCTCCTCACTGTACCCGACAAAGGTCATTGTGTTGAAAAAACATGAAACCCAATGTTGACAGAACAGCGAGCATTGATTTTCCTATTCCTTAATGGACTGTCTAAAAATATGCCACTGTGTTCGGGCCACGTATTCCCTTTCACACAGTTCAACCATGCCACTTCTGACAGACAAGTCAACCTCCTATAATGGCATAATTTTTGCTTCTACAGTCTGGATAATAACAACTCTGTTGTATTACAGTAATGTTCTACAGAGAGCTTTCAGACAGTTGGGCAGGAGGGCTGAAGTATTGACATTTTAGGATGGGGGCATTTAAGAACACTACAGTTAATTGCCTGGGACAGAAAGAAGATCTTTTAATGTCCACATAAATGCTGAGACGCCTGCGAATCTCAGAAGAATGCAAAGAGGATGCTCTGGTAGAATTTCCTAGTCTAAATCAATGCATAGAGTTACCTTCTAATGGCTAGCAAACATTGAATATGACTGAATCTCTAGAGCGAAAGTAGGCCTCCTTATTCATCATTGGAGGTCTGACAAGTCCACTTGATGTATGAGTAGTTTATAGTTACATAGCAACCCAGGTAATATGACTTAAGTGCAATCGTTCCAGTTCCTCTGTGGCTACTCTAACCATGATTGTCCAATCCTTCCAAGCACATCTTACACATGTGCTGTACTGGCCGGACGTCTTCCATCCCTGAAGTAATCCCTGGCTTTTTTCTCACTGATGCAGAGTGCTTGTTAATAGCCTTCACTGTCATGCCTGTAAATGTATCCCTCTCACTAGCCACATTTAGTTCTGTAGAACTCTGAAGTGCACTGTTTATGCGTGACCCATCTGCACGTTCTAATTTAATTGGAGTTTAGTACAACTGCCACACTGGTATACAATATAGTATCATAACCCTAAATACTGTATGCTTGTCTGCATCTCGGCAAAAAATCTGGGTAAAAGATTGAAAGGAATATAAATCTTATTCATTATATTTAGTAATTGCTTGCTTTTCTAAAGTCTAGCAACCTTGCCAGCAGGCATGCCAGCTAAGGTAGTTAGACAAGCTACACTAACTTGATTGATAGCTTGACATGGCTTGGTAGCTAGTTATGAGGTTGGGAGATTGGGAACCTATCCAGATGGCTAGCTCAAAGTGGCTAGTATTGCAGAGAAACAAAAAAACATTGTGTTTTCATTAAAAACAATCCCCCTATTCTTTCTGCAAACACATTCTGGTTAAATTGTAATAAGTAATATTGGCTATGAAGTCTTAACAAATTCCTGATTAAACTATAAGGCATAATTCACAATATTTCATGTGATTCCAAAACGCAGAAATTATTGAAAATTATTTATTTTAGTTGGAAGCACTTATGTTTCATATTTCGTATTTCAGCTGCTTAGTGATGATCATTTATACTGATTCAAACCGTACCTGTATGTAATAAATCAAAAGCACAGCATTTTCTCTCATTTCTACCCCCTGTTAATGTGTCGTCTACAATTCAGATTTATAACTGAAAAAAAATGTATAACTACCTCTATGCTCCATCCATACTATATGATTCAGTGGATGCATTATTCTACTGAAATGGAAGACCAAGTCTTTGACTCCTTTTTCAGCATCAGACAGAAAAAAACAGACCCCACCTTTTCCCTTTACAGGAGTTGGAGACACACACGCAAACAAGCATACGCACACAAACATTAACACACACACTCAGATGCAAACATACCTGGACTAAATCGTTTAGCACATTCAAAAAGCTGTGAAAGCAAAATCGCCATTGCTTATTGACAGTGATAATTCAGATCTTCCTTTACCCATGTAACCCCGGATCAGAGTCTGTGCGTCAGTGCTGACATAGTTAACACTCAATAAAACATCAAAGCGGATGAAGCTCACAGCTCTGGACACACATACATCCACACACTCAACACACACACACACACACGTCTGCCATACTGCTCATTAGATTACACCTATACCTGGACCGTGCAAACAACAAGATGAAAAGCCAACAGTCTCTTTCATGAGGTAACATGTGAAAACACAAGTTAATTCCAATACCAGAGCTTTCTCACACTGAAGGGCAAAATCCTATATTTGAAATATTGTTTTATTTTTTTTTTATTTAACCTTTATTTAACTAGGCAAGTCAGTTAAGAACAAATTGTTATTTACAATATCCCTCGACCAGCAATAGCCAGTCCTATTGGTGGACATTTAGCAACTGTACCTCAGGAACTGTCTTCAACTTCCAGTCCCCCTCTCCTGCCTGGTACACCCCCTCTAGCCCCCTGTTGGTGTCTCTAGAGGCAAAAGCATTTAGTGGTCACTGGTTTGCATGTTACATGAGGTAGCATCATAATAATCCTCCCCAGCAGGGGCAGGCTTTGACAGGTACAGGCTATTTATTATTCAATTAATTTCAATATTTCAGGGCAGACAGGATGCGCTTGCAATCATAAATATTTCAGCCTGTTCCTACAAAATAAATATCGATAGGGAGGTGCTGTAGATTCACTCTAACGATGCTGCATTATATTTATAACCCCCTCTTTTATATCCCTCAATCATTCTATGAATCAGTTTCTTCTAATTTACATTCAACAAGGACCTTGAGGAGAGAAAACACATGCTTATCTACATGTTTCATCACATTTTCAGCTTAGCAGGAACACAGATGGGCATGACCGTAGGACAGGAACGATGCATTGCAAGATTTTTCTTGAAAAACTCGCAAGGAACTGATGGCAGAAGTATGATGTGGGGCATTTAAGACATTCGGGCAGCATTTGAAACAACGAAAACAATCTGTTTGCTGTCTGCTGCGATAAAGGGAAAAACAGCCCTTCATATGCAGAGTGGCTGTGGCTGTGCAGTTGCGACTCGGAGGTGGGTGGTGGTGGTTAAAATACAAAAGTAATCCCATGGCCCATAGATATGGCCCCTACAAAAACGAAGACAAATACCAGTGGTAATTATGACCTTCCGCCCAGGCTTCCTGCTGGAAGCCACGATGCAGAGGCCGAGTCCCCAAAGATAAATTGCTTTGCACACTGGCATCAAATCAATCATATTCCCCGCATCCATAGGGATAAGGTATGAAGAAGAGAAATCACATAAACTTTTCACATCTTATTAGTGTCACTAAACAGCCTGGAGATGATTCAAACACACATACCTTTCCATCTGATTCTTCTCCCTTTTTTCTTCTGCTGCTTAGTATTGCAGTTACCTAACACGGGAGGAGTACAGTAGCTGGTTGGCTGATACACCGGGAGAGTTGAAGATAGGTCCTTACCTTGAAATGCCATCCAGAATCCAATAGTCCACAAGATTAGCTGACTGAAGCTGAGAGCTCCAAAAAAGAAAATGATGCTTTTCAAGTTCACCTGGAACAGGAGCCTTTGTATTCAAAATACCGTAAAGCGTTTTTTTTTATGTCTTTGATGTCTAAATGATGTGCTGTGTGCTCCTACTTCCTTTATTTCCCTGGTTGTGCTGTATCTTTTCTGTTGCGTCCCTTGGTATTCCACCTTTTAAACCAAAACGCTGATTGGATCTTCTCCTTTGTTTCAGGCAGGCAGGCAGCGATTAATTGTGAGATCCACAGAGGGAGAACACTCCTCGTGCGCACTGGCTTCCCTGCAAATGATTAGAGGTAGTCTGTGCTCTCCACACCTCGAAGATGGGAGCTGTCCTCTGTTCAGCCCAGCATGGGGGGAGGGGTCCCCCAGAGTGCAAACTTTCAGACACCTCTCACCACCCAATAGGAGGTAGAAATGGATAGCGAACTCTTCTTGTATAATATTCTCTATTTTTCTCCCTCCAATTTGCCTTGTTTTGTTGCTCTCCTCTATGGAACGCTGTCTGCTGAGAAGTGGAAGAATGAACGCTGCTCTCTCTCTCTCTCTCTCTCACACACACACTCCCCTCCCTGCAACTCCCACCCCCTTGTTTTCGCTCCCTTCCTCTCTCTCTCTCTCTCTTGCTCTCACTCCCATCTCTGTCGTCTGACAATTACCTCTTTGGCATTCACAGTCATGTCAGATAGAAAAGGTTCGCCGCCTGCACTTCTTAGGATCCCTTAGGGATACAAATAATGGTCCGATAAATATGGAAAGCTAAATAGAGAGTGAGTAAAGAAACAACATGAACATTAATGAAGGAATGAGGAACGAGAAAGTGCAAGCCTCTGACTAACCTTTCTTTTTTTCATTATTAATTGACTCCATGGAGCTTGGGTCTTTTTCATCTCTCTTTTGCAAACTCCTTGTAGTGGATCAGGTCAGGAGTTGATGTTGGCCAACTGTCAAGAGAGATTGAAGAGGGAGACGAAAATAGCAGCAGTAACAGACCAGCGCTCTGATTCGAGGCAAGGACAATCCACAAGATTTAGCAAACCGTGGATTTATACAATTAGCAGCCTAAACAAATTGCCAGAAATTCCCTTATCACTCCGTGCACATACACACAGAATATTACCCTGGACGCGGAAGCTGAATAAAACAATATGCACAACAATTAGAAACAAAATAAATAGGTCCCTAAAACATTTCAAGTGGAGCATCGGCATGTAGCTAAGCTATGTCTTTACACTTGATTACTAAAGTAACGTTCAGGCGTAATCCGTTTGTCATGTACTTAGGCATAGCATGAAAGCATGTGTGTTATTTTTACAAACCAAGCATAAATAATGACTGATGATTATCACCTCAGGAATTAAATTGCTGGGAATCGTGCCAGTGTGAGAAATGTAACTTTTTGTTTACTACATTTATTTTTTCTCACATAATCTTCACGCTTTCCTAACATTTATCCAACAAGACTCACATGACTGGTGCTCTCATACCCATGTAATGCAGTAATTACTCAGGTAACAACATGTTGTGACAGTTAAGATCATGTTGTTACTAGAGTAATTACACAGGTAAAAGATCATCTTAATGTAAAGTGTTACAGATAAGGACATTAGATCATGTTTTACGTAGATCGTGAAAACAGGAAGGAGCTTGACCTCAATCTCTATTACTCATCTAACTATGAAGCTAAAGGATGAAGAACCCTCAACTGGTCCACTGATCTCTGCATCCTTTCCATCATCACCATTACACTCCTGTCGTTCCTAGAAAACACATCCATTGGCACACTCAATCACAGCCAATGGCAGACATCCAATGGCCCACCCAACTACTGACTCCAGTCTATCAAAGAGTGTGGTTGAAAATGTAACTGGAACTATTCACATCACAGACCAGCTATCTAACCATTATAATACAAGAGACTGAATCATTAGCAGGTTTTTAATGCTCACTCCTTTCTTTACCGTTGAACTACAATCATATACTGTGACAGTCATTTCTATGTTATAACTGTGCTGTTACATTGCACCATTGATAAATAACAAGTGTTTTACAATGTTCTAGAATGAAAAGCAATCAAAATGCAAACATAAACTCCTCAAAATCGAATTGATGGGCTCCCTGAAGGAGACATAACAACCCAGAAGTGAAATGGCTAGACGTAGGATATTTTGACATTGGAGTCCAAGTTTTTAAAGGACAGAAGCCAGACCTAAGAGTGCTCTGTGTGGACTACAGTGCTCCCTCTACAGTGTCCGCCTAATGTGGGACAGCTTGCAGATAAGCCCGGGTAAGCCTTCTGGCTCAGACACCGGCACGGCCTCTCCGCATCTCATTATCCAGGTGGTGCCATTTCCAACACAACTCTCCATGGTCCAAACCTACATTCCTCTAAACAGCAGCGGCATGCACACAGCCCATTTGCAATTCCACGAAAATCATTGGGACTCAAGTTGCTTTGCAAAGTGCTCATATCCAGGGCTTCCTATTTATATTATCGTTGTACATAGAAAAAGGTATGAATGGTTACTTATTAGACGTACAATATTCTTGGAATTGTAAGTGGTGGCATTACTTGAAGCAGGCTGCACTAAACTTATAAGGCTTTCTTCAAGGGAACAAGTTTCAAGTTGTTTTAGTCATATGTAAAGCATACACATGGTAAACACCGTCCAACAAAATGCTTACTTTCGGGTTCCTTCTCGATAATGCAACAACAAAATAAATAATAAAAGATAAGAATACGAACATAAAGTAAAAGGATAGGTAGAATAAAATACACATCTTCCAGTATTTGACATATCTTAGCGACGTAAATGATAAATGCCAGACAGATACAATACCAATGGTAACAACAGGATAAAATAGGTGTGATTTATGATATATACTTGTTCAGCGTAAGAAGGGCATTGTGTTGATTTTGTTAGTTGGCAACTAAGGAATGGGTTTTGTCAGTCACATTTAAGCATCTGTGCTAGACGTTATTCACAATCGCTGTGTTGCCTCCTTGGACTCCCCAGGCAATTTGTTAACCACTCACCCAATGGGTCTGTTTGTCTTGTCTGCATTGTCAGCCCGAAGAGTCCCACTGATTAAACCTAGGGATTTCCACAAAGTGCTTGTCTGCCACTTTTGCCTCAAGATACATCAAACAGCTTGTCTCTACCCCATTGATCAACAGTGGAATTGATATTGAGACGTGTAAAGGCATAGCTAATTAAAGTATCATGGTTCATTAACTAAGCCTCATTAAGAATAAGACGAGAAAGACACCTACTGTACTCTTCAATATTAAAGAGTGTACCTGCCGTGCAAAGGGAAAACTCAACCACAATTTGAGTTGTTCCTTAATAAGTACATTAAATTATTTTGAGTAAAGCTATTGTGATCTGGTTTGTCTTTCTACTTAACCTGAACTCAATGTCAGCATTACAGTGCAGTATTCAAACCCCTTCACTTTTTCCACATTTTGTTACGTTACAAGCTTATTCTAAAATGGATGATATCGTTTTTTCCCCCTCAACAATAAAACACAAAGTAGTCCATAATGACAAAGAAAAACTGGTTTTTAGACATTTTTGAAAATGTAATATCACATTTACATAAGTATTCAGACTTTACTTAATCTTTTTGGGTATGACACTACAAGCTTGGCACACCTGTATTTGGGGAGTTTCTCCCATTCTTCTCTGCAGATCCTCTCAAGCTCTGTCAGGTTGGATGGGGAGAGTCGCTGCACAGCTGTTTTCAGGTCTCTCCAGAGATGTTCGATCGGGTTCAAGTCCGGGCTCTGGCTGGCCCACTCAAGAACATTCATAGACTTGTCCCAAAGCCACTCCTGCGTTGTCTTGGCTGTGTGCTTGGGGTCGTTGTCCTGTTGGAAGCTGAACATTCACCTCAGTCTGAGGTCATGAGCGCTCTGGAGCAGGTTTTCATCAAGGATCTCTCTGTACTTCCCTCGATCCTGACTAGTCTCCCAGTCCCTTCTGCTGAAAAACATTGCCACAGCATGATGCTGCCACTACCATGCTTCACCATAGGGATGGTATTGGCCAGGTGATGAGCATTGCCTGGTTTACTCCAGACGTGACGCTTGGCATTCAGGCCAAAGAGTTCAATCTTGGTTTCATCAGACCAGAGAATCTTGTTTCTCATGGTCTGAGAGTCCTATAGGTGCCTTTTGGCAAACTTTAAGCGGGCTGTCATGTGCCTTTTACTGAGGAGTGGCTTCTGTCTGGCCACTACCATAAAGGTCTGATTGGTGGAGTGCTGCAGAGATGTTTTTCCTTCTGGAAGGTTCTCCCATCTCCACAGAGGAGCTCTGTCAGAGTGACAATCGGGTTCTTAGTCACCTCCCTGACCAAGGCCTTTGTCCCCCAATTGCTCGGGGGACAGGAAGAGTCTTGGTGGTTCCAAACTTCTTCCATTTAAGAATGATGGAGGCCACTGTGTTCCTGGGGACCTTTCATGCCCTTCCCTTCCCCAGATCTCTGCCTCGGACACAATCCTGTCTCGGAGCTCTACCGATCGTTTTTTGCTCTGACATTCACTGTCAACTGTGGGACCTTATATAGACAGGTATGTGCCTGTCCAAATCATGTCCAATCAATTGAATTTACCACAGGTGGAATCCAATCAAGTTGTAGAAACATTTCAAGGATGATTAATGGTAACAGGATGCACCTGAGCACAATTTTGAGTCTCACAGCAAAGGGTCTGAATACTTAAGTTAATACGGTATTTCAGTTTTTTATTTGATACATTTGCAAATATTTGTAAAAACCTGGTTTCCTTTTGTCATTATGGGCTATTGTGTGAAGACTGATGTGGGAAAAATGTATTTAATCCATTTTAGAATAAGGCTGTAATGTAAAAAAACGTGTACAAAGTTTTAAGGGGTCTGAATACTTTCTGAATGCACTGTACATATTAGTCCTACAAAACCGTCAAATTCTTGCCTGAGGCAGTCACTGTTTGTTTAACTCAGTTAATATGCAGATAAGCTTTGACTCTGCCCTCTGGTTCAGCCAATCTACAAAGAGAGAGGGGATTACTATGGCAGACAGAGACAGACCTCTCAATTATAAAATGTATGCTGAGCTCATGAAGTTTAATTTTTTGATCTCAGGGAACTTTTGATCACTATAGACTCTTTATCGTATCAACAATCCTCAGATTCTATACTGCTAGTCCCTTTACAGCATGCTACCCCAATCTCCATCTGTGTGAGGACAGACGCTTGGAGACGAGAAGCAAGTACAGGGAGTGAACATGATGGGCAGCCTGGCGCCCTCGAGCGCCAGAGAGGGGGAGCAGGAGCAGGCGTGACAGTACCCCTCCCTTCTAGGGGCGCCACCCGGCGTCCCACCTGGGCGAGCTTGACGGGCCGGCCGAGACACGGGAGTCGGACAAACCGGCTGAGGCGTGAAATCCTGAAGAGCTGGCTGAGGCGTGGGAGCTCGATGAGTCGCCTGAGGTGTGGGACCCTGTGACGGAGAAGTCCGTCACTGGCCGCGGGCAGCATTAGGTACACTAACATACACACATTCATCGCTCCTCCCTTCTCCCTTTTCAGCTACGTTAACAATGTGGGTCAACACACAAGTTAACGTCTATCTTAGTACATACATTTCACACTTATCTCCCGTCACAAACAGGTTACAGTATAAAGAATATACAGAGAGGTGTTCATGTTGAATTTAAGCAACGTTTATTATACTAATCTATGTTACGCGTTGTTTGTTTGGTTCTGTTTCTCTCTCTTCATCTCTGTAGCTTCCGGGTATTCTGGGATAAGGACCCGAGCTAAGGCAATCAAGCTGACTTTGTAGTGCCTGTCCCGAATGGCTCGTTAAGTTAAATTGGCATATTGAAAGACAGCATGTCGGTAGTGATGTGATTTTGTATATTATATTAGTATATTGTATCATGAAAAATGTGTCTCAATGTATATAATTCAGTATGTTTAGCTGATTGTAGGCTTCGATAAAGGTAATTGCTTAATTCATTAGTGTTGGGTATGTTCTGAGGGGAGGGGCTTCCCCTACAAAAGGAGCCTCTCTTTCAGTTCAAGAGGAGAGGACATTTTGGATTGAGCTGTGGATGGGGCAGCATTGGTTTTAAGCTGTCCCCATAAAGTATACTTTTGATGGCAGTACTGTTGTTTTTTTCTGGAATCACTATGATTCACAGAAGAACGGCTCCGCCAATTTTTTATTTTGATAGAGGTTAGGTTTTCTAGTTTAGCCTTCTGGCCTACTCAACGTGACAAATGGTGGCAGCAGCGGGATGGCGCACAGCAAATCAGTGAATTCCAAAAAGAGATGTAAGGAACGTGAACAGGATCACGTTCTCAGTGGCAGCATCAACTGTCAGAAAAGGTACCTAAAATTGAAACGGGGTGGAATACCATTGAATCGTCTGGTGAAGAAGAGGTCAAATATGAGAAACTAGGAGCCCGACCAAGGTGCCAAACACAACCAGAACTGCTTAAGCTACTGGTTGAACCAGCAGATACAGCCATAAAAGACCAGCTGACTGAAGGAGCAGTTGGGGGACCAGAACCACACCCAACCATGGTAGCCCTTTTCCAGCAACTTTTCACCTGCCTTGAGAGGAGAGGAAGACCTCAAGCAGGAGTTCCGGAGCCTACTCCAATCTATCCTCACAGCTCCTCACCAGGCAGAACTCATCAGTGAGAGGCCAAGATTGGGTCTGCCAACACCAGGATGACAAAGGCTCGACGCAGCAGGGACTTCAACTCCACAGCAGGATCCCCAAGCAGTGAGGAGGCCAGCCCCAGCATCAGGAGACCAGTTCAGCAGTGATAACGTCCATCTTCCAGCATTCCTGAGGAAGGAGCCAAAGATGCCCTCATACCAGCAGGGGGAGGACATTGAAAACTACCTGCTGAGGTTTGAGCACATGGCCAAGACATGACAGTGGCTGGAGGTAGAGTGGCCCTGCAGATTTGTCCCATTACTCACGGGCAAGGCCTTAGAGGCTTACACAGCAATGGAAGAGGGGTTGTCCAACGTCTGTCTACAAGGGCTTGAAGGAAGCGCTGCTGGTGAAGTTCGACATCTCCCCGGAGACCTACCGTGAACGCTTCAGAGCTGCATTGACGCCATCGGTTGAGTCACAGACAGAGACGTTCCACCTCCTCAAGGGTCTCTACCGATGATGGGTTCGACCAGAGGAGAAGACACAGGATGTGATCGGTGAGGTCATCATCCTCGAGCAAATTCTACAAGGTCTACCACATGACATTCGAACCTGGGTCCGAGAGCATGAGCCCAAGGATGGGCTTATGGCAGCCAAGCTTGCACTGCAGTACCTTAATGCATGTAAAGGGGGCCCAGCACGACCTGCAGCACCCGCTCCAAGGAATCTCAGAGACACAAGGGACATCAGAGACGCCAGAGATGGTGGAGGTAACTCTGGGGGGTATGTGTCTGGGAGGAGGGAGGTAAGGGATCATACAGTTCGCCTTGATGGGAGGGGTCTGACCTGTTTTTACTGCCGACAGCAGGGGCACAAAGCTTCAATGTGTCCACGTAAATCCAAGCTCTCAGGTTACTGTTATGTGCCCAGAAAGCGGGATGGTATTCAGAATAGCTAGAGTGGGGAAGGGTCAGGCTTGGTACCGGTAAAAGTGAATGGTAAAAGTCTTACTGCAATGATTGACACCGGCAGTTCCCTGTCGTTGATCAGAAAATGTAATGTACCTGTTAATGACATTGATTACGGTCACCAGACACTGATCCATGGTGTCCAGTCGCAGCAGCCCAGAGCTGAGCTCACAGTTGAGATTCAGGGTCAGAAATACCTCCTCAAAGTTGGGGTAATTAAGAAGCTACCTTTTGAGATGATTTTGGGGAGGGAAGTGTGGGGGGTCAGCTATATGACCAGTCAGTTTGGCAGTCTGATGTTCAGTTGTCACTCGTGTCCAGGCCAAAGCTGGTTTACAACCTCTGCCTGACTTGTCTGTGTGAGGGGGGAACCAAAGGGCCCAGAAAGTCACGCCGCCAGTGGCGTCTTGAGAAGTATGTTGGGACTCCTGTATCTGTTGCTGATGTGTCTGGGATAGAGGTGCAATGTGATGTTCCACAAAATCGACAGGTTTCTCGCCATTCAAACTCCTCTATAGGTGGCCAGTGCAGGGACCACCGGACCTGCTGAAGAAGTGCTGGGAAGGTCCCCCAGTAGCAACTCAGGACAGGGGATTGTTCAGTACATCCTCCAGATGCGAGACAGGCTGGAGCGGTACCGAGAGGAAGCTAGGGCAAACCTTCAGCAAGCCCAGAAGGCCCAGAAGAGAGGGTATGACCAGCATGCTCGCCACAGAGAGTTTGAGGCAGGACAGAAAGTCCTGCTCCTCCTTACCTCATCTACCAGCAAGCTCCTTGCACAGTGGCAAGGGCCATACCTAATCGGGAGGAAGATGGGCCCGGTGACCTACGAGGTGCTGCACCCGGACAAGGGTAAGAAGAAGCAAACCTACCATGTGAACCTCTACAAGGGAAAGTCCTTTCTGGTCCACAGAGTAGAAGAAGAGGACGAGTCGGATGGGGTCACAGAGGCTTGGAAAGGACGAGCTGAGGTCATACTGGCTCACCTGGAAGAAGACAAGCAAGATGAGCTGAAACAGCTGTTTGGCAAGTATCTGGCCCTCTTCAGTCAGAGGCCAGGGAGAACCAAAGTCCTAGAACACGTCATCCGTTTGAAGCCTGGCCAGAATCCTGTCCGCCAGCATCCTTACCGTGTGCCTGCAAGGCTGGTGGTAGCCCTCAAGGAAGAGGTCCACACCATGATAGAGATGAATGTTGTCGAGCCATCGTCAAGTGAATGGAGCAGCCCCATTGTCATTGTCCCAAAAAAGGATGGCTCTTTGCGCGTTTGCATGGACTTCCGTAAGTTGAATGCCATCTCCCAGTTTTATGCCTACCCCATGCCCCGCATTGACGACTTACTGGAGAGAATTGGTAGAGCTCATTACATCACCACATTGGATCTCTGCAAAGGGCAATGGCAGGTGCCCCTGGACGAACAATCCAAGGCCTGTTCCAGTTCAAGGTTATGCCGTTTGGCCTTCATGGGGCCCCTGCGACTTTCCAGAGGCAGATGGACAAGATCCTCCAGGACTGTGACAATTGCTGTGCTGCTTACTTGGACGATGTGGTGATCTACTTAGCAGAGTCCTGGGGAAGATCCGTAATGCAGGCCTCACGCTTAAGTTAAATTGGCATATTGAAAGACAGCATGTCGGTAGTGATGTGATTTTGTAAATGTTATATTAGTATATTGTATCATGAAAAATGTGTCTCAATGTACAGTGGGGCAAAAAAGTATTTAGTCAGCCACCAATTGTGCAAGTTCTCTCACTTAAAAAGATGAGAGAGGCCTGTAATTTTCATCATAGGTACACTTCAACTATGACAGACAAAATGAGGAAAAAAAATCCAGAAAATCACATTGTAGGATTTTTTATGAATTTATTTGCAAATTATGGTGGAAAATAAGTATTTGGTCANTGACCAAATACTTATTTTCCACCATAATTTGCAAATAAATTCATTAAAAATCCTACAATGTGATTTTCTGGATTTTTTTTCCTCATTTTGTCTGTCATAGTTGAAGTGTACCTATGATGAAAATTACAGGCCTCTCTCATCTTTTTAAGTGAGAGAACTTGCACAATTGGTGGCTGACTAAATACTTTTTTGCCCCACTGTATATAATTCAGTATGTTTAGCTGAATGTAGGCTTTGATAAAGGTAATTGCTTAACTTCTTAGGGAGCGGCTCCCGAGGTGACGGTTTTGGAGAGCCTGGCGTGCCCAAAGTAAAATGCCTCCCACTCAGGCCCAGAAAATAGGATATGCACATTATTAGTACTATTGGATAGGAAACATTCTGAAGTTTCGAAAAGTGTTAACATAATGTCTATGAGTATAACAGAAAGGATATAGCAGGCGAAAACCAGAGGAATTTCTGTCCTGGAAAAAGTGTTTTTGACACATTGCCTCATTTTGAAACCCTCCCTATTGAAAACAGCCATTTCTGGTAAGATTGCAGTACCTATTGCTTCCACTGGATGTCAACAGTCTCTAGACAGTGTTTGGTGATGTTAGATTGCTCTGGATGGTAATAGAAGAAGAATTTCGAACTTGTCATCGGATGTAAACAGAAGAGGATGCTCGTTCACGGGCTCACTGTGGTTTTTTCCTTTCCTATCGTCCAGTTTATAATCTGGTTGAAATATTATAGTAAATATACATGTGTTCCTAAGGATACATTATCAATGATGTTTGATTGTTCTTGGACAAGTGTATAGGTATAGGTTGAACGCATTCTCTTCACGGTTCAATGGGCGAGTGGACGCTGTATTTTATGATCATAACGCGCCAACCAAACTGAGATTTATGGATATAATAAATGACTTTTTCTAACCAAAGAACCATTGATTGTCTTCGTTGGACAGTTCTTCAAAAGGTAATTGATTTGTTTTCGCTGTGAAATGTGTTTTCTGTGAACCGTGAAGGCTTATGAATTTCACCTGGTAGTGTCGGGAGAAGTTAAATCCCTTACCTTTCGAAGAACTTCTGCTGAGGGCTTCCCAAGTGTCCAACGAAGACAATCCATGCTTCTTTTGTTAGAAAAAGTCATTTATTATATCCATAAATCTCAGTTTGGTTGGCGCGTTATGATCATAAAATTCACCTTTGAGTTGCCCATTGAACCGTGAAGAGAACATTATACCTATACACTTGTCCAAGAACAATCAAACATCATTGATAATGTATCCTTAGGAACACTTACGTATATTTACTATAATATTTCAACCGGATTATAAACTGGACGATAGGAAAGGAAAAAACCACAGTGCGCGTGAGCCCATGAACGCGCTTCCTCTTCTGTTTACATCCGATGACTAGTTCGAAATTCTTCTTCTATTACCATCCAGAGCAACCTAACATCACCAAACACTATCTAGAGACTGTTGACATCCAGTGGAAGCAATAGGTACTGCAATCTTAGTCCCATATATGGAAGTTTTCAATAGGGAGGGGTTCAAAATGAGGCAATGTGTCAAAAACACTTTTTCCAGGACAGAAATTCCTCGGGTTTTCGCCTGCTATATCAGTTCTGTTATACTCACAGACAATATTTTAACACTCAGAGTGTTTCCTATCCAATAGTACTAATTATGTGCATTTCCTAGTTTCTAGGCCTGAGTGGCAGGCCTTTTACTTTGGGCACGCCAGACTCTCCAAAACCGACACCTCAGCTGCCGCTCCTTAAGAAGTTAACCTTCCCGCACCACACTACCTCACACCGTCTTAGAAACAGTAGGTTATTTTAATCCCTTGAGTCAGAGTTAATATTGACTAAGTATGGCTGTTGTGTGAAGCTATTGACAGTCATTGAACTGTTAATAATGTTTTCCTGTGGTCAACATTATTCTGAGCTCTTACTGTAATTATTTGTATTCAGGTCTTAACTGAGTAGATAATGGTTTTGTAGATAGTACAATTTGTGTACTACAAATTATACCAACATGATGCAGTTTAATAGCCCAGACAGCCCAGAAGACTAGTCTGTCCTTCCAAAATGACCCTTGTCTCTTAGGGTTCTGTCACATCCTGGCCATAGAGAGCCCTCTGGGGACGTGACTAGGGGGATTATGGTTTCTATGTTTGGGTTTGTATGCTTCCCAATTAGAGGCAGCTGAGTGTCGTTGCCTCTAATTGGGGATCATACTTAAGTTGTTCCTTTTCCCACCTGTTTTGTGGGATAATGTTTTCGGTTAGTGCGTGTTAGCGCTACGGTTTGTTACGATCTGTTGTTTCTATATTGTTTGTGTTAAAGTCCACTGACAATTTAAATATGTGGAACCAAAGGACCAAGCAACGTGCCCAGGTTTGGAAGGAAAGCTGGACTTGGGAGGAGATTCTGGGGGGTTGCGAGACCCTTCCTTGGCGAGAGTCCTCGATGGATATGAGTGGACAATGAAGACGCCGGGGTCCACGTCCACAAAAATCCCAAGGAAAATCCCAAGATTTTTTTGGGGGGGGGCACATGGGGCGAATGGCTGAGGCGAGAGGAGCGTCTGCCCAGCCCGGTACGTACTGTGCCGGCTTCCCGCACTCGCCCTGAGAAGCGTGTCATCAATCCGGTGAAACCTGTGCCGGCTCCACGCACCAGGCTTCCAGTGTGCCTTCCCAGCCAGGTACGTCCTGTGCCAGCTCTCCGCACTCGCCCTGAAGAGCGTGTCATCAGTCCAGTAAAACCTGTGCCGGCCCCACGCACCAGGCTTCCAGTGCGCCTTCCCAGCCAGGTACGTCCTGTGCTTGCTCCCCGCACTCGGCCTGAAGAGCGTGTCATCAGTCCGGTGAAACCTGTGCCGGCTCCACGCACCAGGCTTCCAGTGCGCCTTCCCAGCCAGGTACGTCCTGTGCCGGCTCCCCGCACTCGCCCTGAAGAGCGTGTCATCAGTCCTGTGAAACCTGTGCCGGCTCCACGCACCAGGCTTCCAGTGCGCCTTCCCAGCCAGGTATGTCCTGTGCCATCTCTTCGCACTCGCCCTGAAGAGCGTGTCATCAGACCGGTGAAACCTGTGCCGGCTCCACGCAACAGGCTTCCAGTGTGCCTTCCTAGCCCGGTGCCAGGGCCGAAGCTTTCCTCTGTGCTGGGGATCAATCCGGGCAAGGCATTCAGCTTGTTTGAGCGGGTGCTACGTCCCACACCGGAGCCGCCACCGACGCCTAATGCCCACCCGAACCCTCCCCATTTAGTTCTGGTTTTGCGGCCGGAGTCCGCACCTTTGGGGGGGGGTACTGTCACGTCCTGTTGGTTTTGGTCAGGACGTGACAATAGGGATTATGGTTTCTGTATGTTGTTTTTCTATGTTTGGGTTTGTATGGTTCCCAATTAGAGGCAGCTGAGTGTCGTTGCCTCTAATTTGGGATCATACTTAAGTTGTTCCTTTTCCCACCTGTTTTGTGGGATATTGTTTTCGGTTAGTGTGTGTTAGCGTTACGATCTGTTGTTTCTTTATTGTTTCTGTTATAGTCCACTGAGAAATAAAATATGTGGAACTCAACGCACGCTGTGCCTTGGTCCGTTCATTACGAAGATCGTAACAGGTTCGAACCCTTTTTTTCAATTTTCGCCAGAAATTACACACCCAAATCTAACTGCCTGTAGCTCAGGACCTGAAGCAAGGATATGCATATTCTTGATACCATTTGAAAGGAAACACTTTGAAGTTTGTGGAAATGTAAAATGACTGTAGGAGAATTTAACACATTAGATCTGGTAAAAGATAATACAGAGAAAAAACATGCGTTTTAAATTTTTGGGTTGAAATGCAAGAGAAATGCCAATATATAACTTAGGACTCTAGGCACAATTTAGATGTTGGCCACAAGATGGCAGCAGTGTATGTGCAACGTTTTAGACTGATCCAATGAACCATTGCATTACTGTTCAAAATGTGGTATCAAGTCTGCCCAAATGTGCCTAATTGATTTATTGATAAATGTTTAAGTACATAACTGTGCACTCTCCTCAAACAATAGCATGGTATTATTTCAATGTAATAGCTACTGTAAATTAGACAGTGCAGTCAGATTAATAAGAATGCAAGCTTTCTGCCCATATAATACATGTCTATGTCCTGGGAAATTTCCTTGTTACTTACAATGTCATGCTAATCACATTAGCGCACGATAGCTCAACCGTCCCGCGGTGGGGACACTGATCCCATAGATGTTTTAAATGAACACATTTGTACTTTGAGTCATTTTGGGCACAGTATTTATACTCCGAATAACCTTCCTTTCCCTTTAGTAAAGTACAATAGAAAAATCAAGAGGTTCAGGTTAGAGTCAAGTGCAATGTAGAATTTTCTTATTTTTATTTCACCTTTATTTAACCAGGTAGGCCAGTTGAGAACAAGTTCTCATTTACACCTGTGACCTGGCCAAGATAAAGCAAAGCAGTGCAACAAAAACAACGACACAGAGTTACACATGGGGTAAACAAACGTACAGTCAATGACACAATAGAAAAATCTGTATACAGTGTGTGCAAATGAAGTAAGGAGGTAAGGCAATAAATAGGCCAATAGTGGCAAAGTAATTACAATTTAGCAATTTACACTGGAGTAAAATATGTGCAGATGAAGATGTGCAAGTAGAAATACTGGTGTGCGAAAGACCAGAAAAACAAAAACGGGGATGAGGTTTACAGGTGGGCTGTGTACAGCTGCAGCGACTGGTAAGCTGCTCTGACAGCTGACACTTAAAGATAGTGAGGGAGATATAAGTCTCCAACTTCAGTGATTTTTGCAATTCGTTCCAGTCATTGGCAGCAGAGAACTGGAAGGAAAGGCGGCCAAAGGAGTTGTTGGCTTTGGGAATGACCAGTGAAATATACTTGCTGGAGCACGTGCTACGGGTGGGTGCTGCTATGGTGACCAGTGAGCTGAGATAAGGCGAAGCTATACTTAGCAAAGACTTATAGATGACCTGGAGCCAGTGGGTTTGGTGACTAATATGTAGCGAGGACCAACCAACGAGAGCATACAGCTCGCAGTGGTGGGTATATGGGGCTTTGGTGACAAAACGGATGGCACTGTGGTAGACTGCATCCAATTAGCTGAGTGGAGTGTTGGAGGCTAATTGTAAATGACATCGCCAAGGTCAAGGATCGGCAGGATAGTCAGTTTTACGAGGGTAAGTTTGGCAGCATGAGTGAAGGAGGCTTTGTTGCGAAATTGGAAGCTGATTCTAGATTTAACTTCAGAACCGTCCAGAGTAGTGATGCTAGTTTGGCGGGCGTGTGCCAGACAGCGATCGGTTGAAGAGCATGCATTTTGTTTTACTAGCATTTCAGAGCAGTTCGTGGCCACGGAAGGAGTGTTGTTAGGCGTTGAATTTCGTTTGGAGTTTTGTTAACTTCTTAGGGAGCGGTGGTGCGCTAGCGCCCCACTCCCAACACTACCAGGTGAAATGCAAGGCGCCAAATTCAAAATCCAAAAGTTGAATTATTAAACATGCATCAATATACAAGTGTTTCATAGTCATCAAAAGCTCTGCATCTTGGCAATATCACAGCGGTCAGATTTCAAAAAGGCTTTACGGCGGAAGCACCACATTTGATTGTTTGAGGGTAGCACCTAACATATTTTTCCCATTACCATGAATTCATAAGCCTTCACGGTTCACAGAAAACACATTTCACAGCGAAAACCTTTTGAAGAACTTCTGTTGAGGGCTTCCCAAGTATCCAACGAAGACAATCCATGGTTCTTTTGTTAGAAAAAGTAATGTATTATATCCATAAATCTCTGTTTGGTTGGCGCGTTATAATGAGAAAATAGAGTGTCGACTGCTCCATTGAAACGTGAAGAGAACTCGTTCAACTTATACATATAAACTTGTCCAAGAACAATCAAACATAATTTTAAATGTATCCTTAGGAATACTTTTATGTAGAAATAGTATAATATTTCAACCGGAATATAAACTGGGCGATAAGAAAGGAAAAAAACAAAGAACGCGCCAGCCAGGAGAGCGCATTTACTTGTATTGACATCTGTGTGGACACTTCCTTATTCGTCTTCTTCTCTGCTCTAAAAGCATCTAAAAAGAATCAGAACACTTTCTCGAGACTGTTGACATCCAGAGGAAGTGATAGGTACTGCATTCATATGCCCTTATATGGGCATTTTCATAAGGGAGGGGTTCTAAATGAGGCAATCTGTCAAAACCTGTCAGAAATTCCTCGGGTTTTCGCCTGCCATATCCGTTCTGTTATACTCACAGACAAAATGTTAACACTTTTAGAAAATTCAGAGTGTTTCCTATCCAATGGTACTAAATATGTGCATATCCTATTGTCTGGGCCTGAATGGGAGGCATTTTACTTTGGGCACGGTCACCTCGTGCGCTGCTCCCAAAGAAGTTAACACAGTGTTGAATGAAGGGCCAGATGTATACAGAATGGTGTCGTCTGCATAGAGTTGGATCAAAGAATCACCAGCAGCAAGAGCGACATCTGAATTGAACCCTGTGGCACCCCCATAGAGACTGCCAGAGGTCCGGACAACAGGCCTTCCGATTTGACACACTGAACTCCATCTGAGAGAAGTTTGTGAACCAGGCGAGGTAGTCATTAGAGAAACCAAGGCTGTTGAGTCTGCCGATAGGAGTACGGTGATTGACAGAGTCGGAAGCCTTGGCCAGGTTGATGAAGACGGCTGCACAGTACTATCTTTTATCGATGGCGGTTGTGATATCGTTTAGGACCTTGAGCATGGCTGAGGTGCACCCGTGACCAGCTCGGAAACCAGATTGCATAGCGGAGAAGGTACTGTGGGATTCAAGATGGTCGGTGATCTGTTTGTTCACTTGGCGTTCGAAAACTTTAGAAAGGCAGGGTAGGATGGATATAGGTCTGTAACAGTTTGGGTCTAGAGTGTCTCCCCCTTTGAAGAGGGGGGTGACCGCGGCCACTTTCCAATCTTTAGGAATCTCGGACGATACGAAAGAGAGGTTGAACAGACTAGTAATAGGGGTTGCAACTATGGTGGCGGATCATTTTAGGAAGAGAGGGTCCAGATTGTCTAGCCCAGCTGATTTGTAGGGATCCAGATTGTGCAGCGCTTTCAGAACATCAGCTGTCTGGATTTGTGTGTTAGAGAAGTGGGGGGGGGGCTTGGGCCAGTTGCTGCAGGGGGTGCTGAGCTGTTGGCCGGGTTTGGGGTAGCCAGGTGGAAAACATGGCCAGCCGTAGGGAAATGCTTATTGAAATTCTCGATTATCGTGGATTTATCAGTGGTGACAGTGTTTCCTAGTCTTAGTGCAGTGGGCAGCTGGGAGGAGGTACTCTTGTTCTCCATGGACTTTACAGTGTCCCAAAACATTTTGGAATTAGTGCTGCAGGATGCAAATTTATGTTTGAAAAAGCTAGCCTTTGCTTTCCTAACTGACTGTGTGTATTTGTTCCTGACTTCCCTGAAAAGTTGTATATCACGGGGACTATTCGATGCGTGTGCAGTACACTACAGGGTGTTTTTGTGCTGGTCAAGGGCAGTCAAGTCTGGAGTGAACCAAGGGCTATATCTGTTCTTAGTTCTTAGAATGAATAGACTATTTAGATACTGTGCCAAATATTACCATCAATAATATAGTGAAAATACATTACAGGACAATGAAATTGACATATAATTTTACCTTTAAAGGAAAGTTATAAAGTACCCTTTTTAACAACATGTTCTACCAAGTCACCAATTGATAGACATTGATTGTATAATCCACTTTTTGGGGAGAACTGTCCTTTTTCTACTACGTGTGCAGCTCAGACACGTGGGTGCCATACTGCCTTTTTCATGAGGCTGAAACGTCTAGTGATGATGATGTCTATTAATATTCTGAAGCGGGATGGTTGTAAGGTCAGTCTGTGCCTTGTCTCCCTGTCTACATGGGAGGGACCAAGTACCCACAATTTACTGTCGACAGGAAGGACAATGACCCCCATTTAATGGTAATTAACAGATATGATGGATGAAAATATAAAGCCTCCCTACCTGACAGAATATCTGATAGAGAAATATGCACTGTTTGCATTCATTTGCATACTGTAATGAGTTAGCATCGAGCTAGGGAAAGATTAATATGTTATTATCTTTATACTGTTGTTAGGAAGGAGGGTAGGTGCAAAGTAGCAATGGCTTGTTGAACACGGAACCCCAGTAGGGGATGTGAGTCACATGTACTTGTAAAAACCATTTGAAATATTATTTTCTCTGACTAAATGGTGCTTTTATGGGTAGCAGATATTTGCATAACAGTACAACCACTCCCCTAACATTATTTTTCCTCTCCTTACAATGTGAAGTACCGGATACTGATCATAACATATTCCATTGCACTGTTGCCTGTTAAGATGTTTATGTACTAAAGGTAGGCAGAGAGATTGAGTAATGAAGAGGATGTGAAGATTTCCAGATCCCGACGTCAAACTGTTTCTAAACAGTTAATGCACTATTTTACAACCTGCAGTGAAACCTGTGGATAAGTTCAGAACATGGTATAGAATACGCATGGACAAAACCACCAGTGGGCAGTCTTTATCAATCCCTAACTCAATCTTCCTGGGCCCTTACAATTGTAATACTTCTAACCCTGGACAGACCCCTCTGTGTTACATTGGCCAGGGGCTGGAACATCAGGTCAAGGAGATGCGGAGACTTTCGACATAAATCCAGGGACTGTGTCTCCAAGCAAGTGCACCATGTGTGTAAAGGAGGGCCCAACTTATTCAAGTGCCCCCAGTCTTATGCCTACTAAGCAAGGGTTGGTCCCCAATCCAGCCCAGAGGAAGAGCTGTAAGAGGAGAGAGAGAGAGAAAGAGAGAGGCAGAGCCACCGACCCAGAGCCATGCTCCCTTCCCCACAAGAGTTAGTTGCACCCCTTGACCCCCTCCCCTCTCTTCCCCGCCAGAATTGTTCCCCACCACTCAAGCAGGTGGAGTGAAACGCCATTCACACTTCACAATCTAAAGTCAAGGAAAAAAGAAAGATGAGAAACCTGTTCCCAGTAGAAGGTAAGCAAATAATCTAAAAGAGTTTAGAATAAAAGACTTTGCAAACATTGATGATTTAATATTGAACTGCTTCCTTAGAGGAACGAAAATAAAAGTGATAAATGTATAGTATACTGTATAAAGCACCTGATGCAAATAAGAAAAAGCGATTATTTATGAAAGTAAGGGGCTCTATATGTGTGGGACATTAAATAATTATACGTGAAGATTTTAATACGGTGACGGAACCAAATGA
>QNTS01000001.1:2653324-2676997 GCA_003317085.1 Hucho hucho
GTGCATTGAAGATGAAACGTGGCTGGGTCTTTCAGCATGACAATAATCCCAAACACACCGCCCGGGCAACGAAGGAGTGGCTTCGTAAGAAGCATTTCAAGGTCCTGGAGTGGCCTAGCCAGTCTCCAGATCTCAACCCCATAGAAAATCTTTAGAGGGAGTTGAAAGTCCGTGTTGCCCAGCGACAGCCCCAAAACATCACTGCTCTAGAGGAGATCTGCATGGAGGAATGGGCCAAAATACCAGCAACAGTGTGTGAAAACCTTGTGACGACTTACAGAAAACGTTTGACCTCTGTCATTGCCAACAAAGGGTATATAACAAAGTATTGAGATAAACTTTTGTTATTGACCAAATACTTATTTTCCACCATAATTTGCAAATAAATTCATAAAAAATCCTACAATGTGATTTTCTGGATTTTTTTTCCTCATTTTGTCTGTCATAGTTGAAGTGTACCTATGATGAAAATTACAGGCCTCTCTCATCTTTTTAAGTGAGAGAACTTGCACAATTGGTGGCTGACTAAATACTTTTTTGCCCCACTGTATTTAATCCATTTTGAATTCAGGCTGTAACACAACAACATGTGGAGTAAGTCAAGGGGTATGAATACTTTCTCTGAGACAGTACTTTGTTTGTGAATTATCTGCTTAAGATATTTTTCTCCTTAGCGGCTAATCTTTCATCACGGGCAATGGCCACTGTATGCCTACTAGTACTCACCTCTAATGGTTTATGAAATCCATCTTATCTAGACAGCTTCTATTTACTAGATAATAGACCAGACTTTGTGATAACAAAAAGGCAAAATTGCTACTTCAGACAGGAGAAAATAGGGCTTGATATGTTTTTTTTCTGCTACGGTGCTTCTGCTATGGAGGAAAGAGAAATTGAATCATCCAGGTGCTAACAAACTGCCATGTTCCCCACCCCTGGGGACCTCTACACGTTGCCTAGAAAAACGACTGGGGCAGCACCAGGCTTTGAGAAAAGCTCTGAAATCCCTCGCCCGACAGCTATGCAAAAATCACTTGTTCTTCCAGGAGACCATAATTAGTGAATCATATCTGGTTAAAGAAGTGTGAAATAGAAAATAGGTCTCATTTGTGCTATGATGTGTTTGTGGCCTCCACTCTTGTTTCTCCCTTCTACTTCCATAACAAAGCAATCAAAACAGACAAATTATATAATACGGTGCTTCCGTAGTTGTCGACTTGGCATACAGATTCTTATGAATTCATAAGAGGAAGTGACTAAGAAGTTACATTAAATGAGCATTTGTCCCACTATTGATGCAGTCATGCTTTTCGTGTAGTTTATTACGAGATATGACTAAGTTCTGGGTTCGATTTCTAACATGCAAGGTAATGCAAAGCTCCTGTGCTCACCAGCTACAGGCACTGGAATAGGTTCACAGAATGTCAGTGAAAGTTTATTTAAACAGAGTTTGAAGCCCTCTACCTGGCGACCCGTCATTCAGAACCCCACATTTTTAGCTTGATTGTTTTGCATGTTATTTTGGCATTAATACGTGTCACATATCAGTTTGCAAACAATGTAAAAAATATATATCATTGAGTTAATAAAGCCGCATATAAACGTGGTCTCTTTTTTGTTTTCTTGAGTAAGGCAGCTCCAAAATGCAGGTGTTTAAGCCTAGCTCAGTGCTATCTGTGGTGGTGGGGCAAGCCAGCAGAACATACGGAGTGTTGCGCCGTGATTGGCTCAGTGTTCTGTCACTCATGGTGACACTATGTCACCACCAAGTCTAAGGGTAGAGCTAGATAATTCTAGCCCCTTGGGTGCTGCCATAGAGTTACAGTGCCCATCCAAGAAGGCTCAAGGTCAATGGCCACAGATAAAATGACTTCAAATCATGTTATGTGTACAGTAGCTATCATTGGACTGATCATGTCAGCATCATACTTTCAAAATCTTAGCTAGCAGTCACCATCATGAATCAAGTCGACACTCTACTGGCAAGTCCTTTTTCATCCTTGTCATATGAAGAAAAATAATGAAGAGAAATTCTAGATTAAACGTATCGGTGCTAATCAGCCGTTGGACATAAACATTACAACAATGAATGGTTTGGAAGGAATCAGTGACAGTGGCTAACTGCAAGCATTGAAAAGCAATCACTAGCCTGCTGTTCAGTGGAGTGGCTGTGTGGTCCCAAATCTGGGATTAAGGGGATCTTTTCCAGGTTTAAAATGATAAACATTCAACATTGGCCATGCTCTCAATGAAGCATGATTTGTGCCGCATTCAAAACAGCTGTAAACTCGGAACTTTAGTGAGTTCAGGACAACTGGGAAGTCGGGAATAAATGAGCACCGACTGGGAAAATACGTTTAGAATGGTCATCCGTCATCACTCTGCATTATAAATCCGGCCTCTTTCAGAGCTACGACCTGAAGATCAATGATATCATCATGATTCAAACTTGTTTTTTTCCGAGTTCACAGTTGTTTTGAATGCACCATAAATCCAGAGAATGCCAGACTTTGATGACAAAATTTGCCCACGAAGGACCGCCGCGCCACCTTCAAGGTGAGTCCAAAAATGCACAACAAGGTGAGTCCAAAAATGTATTGTATGTTGCTGCATAAATTATGTAATATGGGAGATATGTATACGGTAGCTAAGAAAGTAATACTAAGTATGTTGTGTAGTAAAATGTAAGTAGCCCATGTGCCTCACCCTAACAATTTGGTCTGTTGACCCCTCTTAATTTCACCTACTGTTCGGACTTGGTGGTGCACATGTAGCCTATAACCTGTTTTAGAGAAATGTAATCATTGAATTTTGTAAGAGCTTTTATTGTCTGCTTATATGCCTCCTTTATTTATCCTACGGTTCTGACTTGGAGAACACTATAAGAACGGCCCATGCTCTGAATTCTGTCGCTGTACATTTAAAAAGTGCTAAACAAGTAGTTATATTGACTACGTCCGTCCTAGCTCGATCATTAATGTCTTAATCGAAATTACGGATTGCCTCTTATGCGCTTGTCATCCCCTTATGCCATAGTTTGTACATCTCAATTGTCAGTAGAAACCACATTTGTTTAAGCAAGTCAGCCATATCAGCTATGTTTTTTTTAAAGGCAGTAAATGAGGCTGAATGAACTGTTTAGCTGCCAGACAAGGCTCCACTGATAGCCAGGTGTAGCAGTGGTAAGATTTTGGGACTGCTGTTGGGACAGCTTTATGTAGGCCCTAACAGTTTGTGTGCACCATTTGTCACCGTTATAGTGCAATTAATGTATTGTTTAGTGTTGTGTTGTGGCTTTGCTGGCATGCATCACACATTATTATTTTTTGCCCCACCAAGATTTACATGCTAAAATCACCACTGCTGCCAACACATCTTTCACATAATATAAACTGGTAGTGGGCTACCTTCAGATGAGGCTTGTGAAGCTTGTGGGCTTCCTAAAGCAAAACAACCGACATGTTCATATTCGTGAGAGTCTCACATTTACATAGAGGGGTATATTATTGTTTGGACGTTACAGACAGAAACTGGCAGATCGGCGGTACCGACGTCAGAAAAGTCCCGTAACGCTTGCTAACATATGGAGTTTTAAGTCCTCTATCTGCCAACACATGGAACTGTTTTAAGATGGTCGTAGCAAGGATCATTTAGCTATTTGATTTTGAATTTTAGGAATCCTTTAGGTATAAACAAAATGTAATTGATTTTTTGGATTAAATATTGAATTTGGCCTTACTGCTACTAGCCCATAGAAACACATAACAGATTCACACATGAAAAAATATCTATTTTTGGGACTATCAAAACGAAGTTTGTTTTAAAGAGTCTGTCCTATATCTGAGAGATTTAAGAAATATCAGGATTTTTTTTTTTTTTACCCATGTAAAAATGTTTGCACTAAAATACTTCCAAATACACTGAGTACAGAAAACATTCATAACACCAGCTCTTTCCATGCCAGACTGACCAGGGGAATGCAGGTGAAAGCTATGATCCCTTATTGATTTCACTTGTTAAATCCATTTCAATCAGTGTAGATGAAGGGTTAAAGAAGGATTGTTAAGCCTTGAAACAATTGAGACATGTATTTGGTATGTGTGCCATTCATAGGGTGCAAAGCTTCTGGATTTTTCACACAACCATTTCCCACGTGTATCAAGTATGGTCCACCACCCAAAGGACATCCAGCCAACTTGACATTTTGTCAGAACATTTAGGGTTAAGTGCCTTGCTCAAGTGCATATCAACAGATTTTTCACCTAGACAGCTTGGGGATTCAAACCAGCAACCTTTCTGTCACTGGCCCAACACGCTTAACCACTAGGCTACCAGCCGCCCTGCCAAGAATGCCACATGATATTGGTTTAACTCAACTAGTGCTAAACTGGATGTTTTAATCAAATACGCATATATTTTTATACAACATTTTTTTCTCCAGTCTCCTGGTAGCAGCATACGGCCAAAGTAAATGAACTCAAAATGCATCAATGACATTGCGATTTTCCCGTACTAGGGCAAAGGATAGTTAAATTACTGTTATCTAAACGTCACGACCAGCAAAATTTCCATATTGCTTACCTAAGTATCACTGCGGATTTGTTATGTAATCAAGAGTGCTATTGTTGAATCAGCAAAAGCGCTCACATTTAACATAATGGACCATAAATTCACGTTATATGGTTGGAAACCAAAGGTTATAGCAAATACCTTTCACTTGGATCTACTACCAAATTAAAAGTAATAAAAATAAGGAGGCCTATTTAGTGAGTGGATCTTACAGTAAGTCACATTAACCAGCTCAGTAATATGGAAAGATTATCAGATGCTGCTGTAAGGTTCTGTATTTATTTTCTTAGTCAACCTTGTGTTCTGTTTTGTTGTGTTCTTGAACGTAGCCCTGTCTTTCATTTTTGTTCATAGATTTTTCACCTGTGTCAGTTACTCACCTGGTCTCAGCTCCATATTTAGTTCAGTTATTCTGTTTGTGCCTTTGTGAGGTATTGTTCATTTTGACTCTACTAAGCATTTTCCTAGCTCATTTGTGAGAACCAGTTATTGCCTTCAGTCCTAGTTTTGATTCACCTGCCTGTTTGCCTACCTGTGTATGACCATTGCCTGCCTGTGACCACGATTCCTGCCTTCTGGGAAGTCAAAAGAAACACCTGCCGCGCTCTGCGCGTGAATCTACACCTTTTTCTCCCTGAGTATTCATTACATCTGCAAATGCTTCGGAAACTTTGGCTCAGCTATCACAGAAGTTGACTCAACTACAGCATTACTAGTTCATCCGTATCTACCCCCAGCATTTCAGTTCATTTTGTAATGCACTAGAATTGAAGGCACGTGGGCTTGAATTGCTCATTTCCCCACATGTAGTTATTATTATAATCCTCAGTACAGCTCCAGAATAACATATTGTTATTACACTTCCATAATGCATGATGCAATACATCTCATAACCTTAAATTGTGAAATAATGAGGATTACGGATAACCTCAATACTCAGGCAACAATACAGGTGTGGTTGTATTTCTGAAGTGAGATGTCTTCAAGGTTCCCCTAACCTCTCAGTGGACTCTCTTTGTGTTCGGAAAAAAATACAATCAAAAGACAATATTGATTATGTCCGAAAAATAAGTGATGATTCAATGTTAGACAAATGCCTCAATCTCTGACAAAACATACTCTTAATATTAGATGTTTGTTCATGTATAAAGTACTGTGACAAAAGTTATTGAAGAAAATCTTACAGATTTGCACCATGGATTTGATATAATACCAGTGCAATAATTACTCCCTACCCAACATGTATAACGTTCTGTCAAAACACTAAGAGAGACCACCTAATACTGCCACAACTCAGTGATTAGTTTGCTAAAAACGGGTTTAAGTGTCGCCAGGGGTGGTGTTGTCTGCTAAACAAGTGAATGATAAAGATGAACGATGCACCTAGGCCTAAAGGACATTCAACAGCATGTCAAATACTCTCTCTGCATCATTTAATCAACATTTTCATGCATTCACAACCCTATGATAAAAATGATGATCAATTGCAATGCACAGATCCAGACCATCGGATGTACTGTATATTTTGTCAAACTGCAGTTAGAATTAAATATTGTATAATTTCCGGTGCTTTTGTTACAGTGTAGTGTCTCTCTACACTTGTTTCCCTCAAACGTGAAGCTGCTAATCCTGGATAAAGGTGAATGCCAAACCAGGTGAGAGACATCCTGTGTTCCGTCAGGTGTAATGTTTCATAAACATCTGCCCTGTATTCTTATTTTCACTGCATTACCTTCAGTTGGTGGCATAGGACTTCTACAGATGCACCATTAAGAGTATCCTGTCAGGCTGTATCACCGCCTGGTATGGCAATTGCACCATCCGCAACTGCAGGGCTCTCAAGAGGGCCCAACACATCACCCCCCAGGGGGTACACTGCCTGCCGTCCAGGACATCGACAGCACACGGTGTCACAGGAAGGACAAGAAGATCAAGGACCACAGCCACCCAAGCCACAGCCTGTTCAAATCAAAGAAAAATCAAATCAAATTTTATTGGTCACATACACATGCAGATGTTATTGCGAGTGCAACGTTTCGCTGTGTGCTTGTGCTTCTAGTTCTGACAGTGCAGCAATGTCTAACATGTAGTCTAACAATTCCACAACAACTATCTAATACACACAAATCTAAGTAAGGAATGGAATAAGAGTATATACATATAAATGCATGGATGAGCAATAACAGAGTGGCATAGGCAAGATGCAATAGATGGTATAAAACACAGCATATAAACTCAGCAATTAAAGAAACACCCCTTTTTCAGGAGCCTGTCTTTCAAAGATAATTCGTAAAAATCCAATTAACTTCACAGATCTTCATTGTAAAGGGTTTCCCATGAACAATTAAAGAACATGCACCTGTGGAACAGTTGTTAAGACACTAACAGCTTACAGACGGTAGGCAATTAAGGTCACAGTTATGAAACCTTAGGACACTAAAGAGGCCTTTCTACTGACTCTGAAAAACACCAAAAGAAAGATGCCCAGGGTCCCTGCTCATCTGTGTGAACGTGCCTTAGTCATGCTGCAAGGAGGCATGAGGACTGCAGATGTGGCCAGGGCAATAAATTGCAATGTCCGTACTGTGAGACGCCTAAGACAGCGCTACAGGGAGACAGGACGGACAGCTGATTGTCCTTTTAGGGACAGACCACGTGTAACAACATCTGCACAGGATCGGTACATCCAAACATCACACTTGCGGGACAGGTACAGGATGGCAACAACAACTGCCCGAGTTACACCAGGAACGCACAATCCCTCCATCAGTGCTCAGACTGTTCGCAATAGCCTGGGAGAGGCTGGACTGAGGGCTTGTGGGCCTGTTGTAAGGCAGGTCCTCACCAGACATCACCGGCAACAACGTCCCCAATGGGCACAACCCTACCATTGCAAGACTGGCAAAAGGTGCTCTTCACTGACGAGTCGCGGTTTTGGCTCTCCAGGGGTGATAGTCGGATTCGCGTTTATCGTCGAAGGAATGAGCGCTACACCGAGGCCTGTACTCTGGAGTGGGATCGATTTGGAGGTGGAGGGTCTGTCATGGTCTGGGGCGATGTGTCACAGCATCATTGGACTGAGCTTAATGTCATTGCAGGCAATCTCAACGCTGTGCGTTACAGGGAAGACATCCTCCACCCTTCCTGCAGACTCATCCTGACATGACACTCCAGCATGACAATGCCACCAGCCATACTGCTCGTTCTGTGCATGATTCCCTGCAAGACAGGAATGTCAGTTTTCTGCCATGGCCAGCGAAGAGACCGGATCTCAATCCACTTTGAGCACGTCTGGGACCTGTTGGATTGGAGGGTGCGGTCTGGGGCCATTCCCCCCAGAAATGTCCTGGAACTTGCAGGTGCCTTGGTGGAAGAGTGGGCAAGAACTGGCAAATCTGGTGCAGTCCATGAGGAGGAGACGCACTGCAGTACTTAATGCAGCTGGTGGCCACGACAGATACGGACTGTTACTTTTGATTTTGACCCCCCCCCTCCCTTTGTTCAGGGACACATTTCTGTTAGTCACATGTCTGTGGAACTTGTTCAGTTTATGTCTCAGTTGTTGAATCTTGTTATGTTCATACAAATATTTACACATGTTACGTTTGCTGAAAATAAATGCAGTTGATAGTGAGAGGACGTTTGAGATGAGTAATGCAAGATATATAAAGTGGCATTATTAAAGTGACTAGTGATCCCTTTATTACAGTGGCAATGATTTCAAGTCTATATGTAGGCAGCAGCCTCTCTGTGATAGTGATGGCTGTTTAACAGTCTGATGGCCTTGAGATAGAAGCTGTTTTTCAGTCTCTCGGTCCCAGCTTTGATGCACCTATACTGACCTCACCTACTGGATGGTAGTGGGGTGAACAGACCGTGGCTCGGGTAGTTGTTGTCCTTGATTATCTTTTTGGCCTTCCTGTGACATCGGGTGCTGTAAGTGTCCTGGAGGCCAGGTAGTTTGCCCCCGGTGATGCGTCTGCAGACCGTACCACCCTCTGGAGGGCCTTGCGGTTGTGGGCGGTGCAGTTGCCGTACCAGGTGGTGATACAGCCCGACAGATGCTCTCAAATGTGCATCTGTAAAGGTTTGCGAGGGTTTTAGGTTGTTTCCTTCACCACCTGGGGGCGTTCCGTCAGGAAGTCCAGGACCCAATTGTACAGGGCGGGGTTGAGACCAAGGGCCTCAAGCTTAATGATGAGTTTGTTGGGTACTATGGTGTTGAATTCTGAGCTATGGTTAATGAACAGCATTCTTACATAGATTATTCCTCTTGTCCAGATGATATAGGGCAGTGTGCAGTGTTATGGCGATTGCATTGTCTGTGGACCTATTGGGGCGGTAGGCAAATTGAAGTGGGTCTAGGGTGACAGGTAAGGTGGAGGTGATATGATCCTTGACTAGCCTCTCAAAGCACTTCATGATGACAGAAGTGAGTGCTACGGAGCAATAGTCATTTAGTTCAGTTACCTTTGCCTTCTTGGGTCCAGGAACAATGGTGGCCATCTTCCCCCCTACCATCTAGTAGTTTGAGACGTTAAAGGTGCATCAAAGCTGGGACCAAGAGACTGATAAACAGCTTCTATCTCCAGGCCATCAGACTGTTAAACAGTCACCACTAGCCGGCCTCCGCCTAGTACCCTACCCTGAACCTTAGTCACTGTTACTAGCTGGCTACGACCTGGTACTCTGCCCTGCACCTGAGAGACTTCTTCCCTATAAAGGTGCATCAAAGCTGAGACCGAGAGACTGATAAACAGCATCTCCAGGCCATCAGACCAGTGACCAGTGTTCAATACAGTAATTGAACACTGGTCACTTTCATAATGTTACATACTATTTTACCCATACTGTATTCTGGTCATTGCTGTGCTGTTGCTGTGACCGTATTACCACCACACTCGCAGTCATGAATCACGATAATCTCCTTTTATGCACTCAGGACTTGCGTTGGTAGTACCCAACTCGCTTACAACCATCAGGTCACTAATGGCCTGGTACTTAGGGCTTTATTGTCCCTCTAAATACTCTGACATCAATGCAAATCCAATCGAATATCACATCAAACACATTAAAAAACAGCACTGTGCTTTAAAACTCATCTCACATCTCAATTTGAGTAAAGAAATATAACAACAGGTTGAAACTGAGTGGAAAACATGGTCATTGTGGATGTTGTTTCAAAGCCTAATAATGAAATGGACATCACTTTCTAAGGTGATAATTAATTCAAAACAAACATACGTATATTAGAGCTCATGCATACACATAGGCCTACACAGTATATGAGCCCAGGCCCAATTTTGGATTTTATTAAAATAATGATTGTGTCTTTCTACTAAACATAGCCTACCACATATACAGTACCAGTCTAAAGTTGACACAACTACTCATTCCAGGGTTTTTCTTTATTTTTATGATTTTCTACATTCTAGAATAGTGAAGACATAAAAACAATGAAAGAACACATATGGAACCAAAAAGGTGTCAAACAAATCAAACTATATTTTATATCTGAGATTCTTCAAAGCAGCGACCCTTTGCCTTGATGACAGCTTTGCACACTCTTGGCATTCTCTCAACCAGCTTCATGAGGTAGTCACCTGGAATGCATTTCAATTAACAGGTGTGCTTTGTTAAAAGTTAATTTGTGGAATTTATTTTCTTAATGCGTTTGAGCCAATCAGTTGTGTTGTGACAAGGTAAGGGTGGTATACATAAGATAGGGCAATTTGGTAAAAGACCAAGTCCATATTATGGCAAGAAGGGCTCAAATAAACAAAGAGAAACAACAGTTTCTTCAAGTGCAGTCGCAAAACCATGAAGGGCTATGATGAAACTGGCTCTCATGAGTACCGCTACAGGAAAGGAAGACCCAGAGTTACCTCTGCTGCAGAGGATAAGTTCATTAGAGTTACCCACCTCAGAAATTGGCAATTAATTGCAGCTCAGATTGCAGCCCAAATAAATGCTTCACATAGTTCAAGTAACAGACACATCTCAACATCAACTGCGTGAATCAGGCCTTCATGGTCTAATTGCTGCAAAGAAACAACTACTAAAGGACACCAAAAAGGTGAAAAGACTTGTTGGGCCAAGAAACACAAGCAATTGACATTAGACCGGTGGAAATCTGTCCTTTGGTCTGATGAGTCCAAATTTGAGATTTTTGGTTCCATCCGCTGTGTCTTTGCGAGACGCAGATGAAGTGAATGGATGATCTCCGCAATTGTGGTTCTCACCGTGAAGCATGGAGGAGAAGGTGTGATGGTGTGTTGGTGCTTTGCTGGTGATACTGTCTGTAATTTATTTGGAATTCAAGGCACACTTAACCAGCATGGCACCCACAGCATTCAGCAGTGAACGCCATCCCATCTGGTTTGCGCTTAGTGGGACTATCATTTATTTTTCAACAGGACAATGACACAACACACCTCCAGCCTGTGTAAGGGCTATTTGACCAAGAAGGAGAGTGATGGAGTGCTGCATTACATGACCTGGCCTCCACAATCACCCGACCTCCATCCAATTGAGATGGCTTGGGATGAGCTGGATGGCAGAGTGAAGGGAAACCAGCCAACAAGTGATCAGCATATTTGGGGTCTGCCGAGTGGCGCAGCTGTCTAAGGCAAGAGGTGTCACGACAGTCCCTGGTTCGATTCCAGGCTTTTTGACATCCGGCTGTGATTGGGCGGTGCACAATTGGCCCAGCATCGTCCTGGTTTGGCAGGGGTAGGCCATCATTGTAATAATAATTTATTCTTAAATGACTTGCATAGTTAAATAAAGGTTACATTGAATAAATATATATATTTATGTGGGAAAATCATTCCAGGTGAAGCTGGTTGAGAGAATGCCAAGAGTGTGCAAAGCTGTCATCAAGGCAAAAGGTGGCTATTTGAAGAATCTCAAATATAGAAAATATTTTGATTTAACACTTTTTTGGTTACTAAATGATAAGTTGTGTGACATTTCATTGTTTTGATGTCTTCACTGTTATTATAAAATGTAGAAAACAGTAAAGAAAAACCCTTGAATGAGTAGGTGTATCTAAACGTCCAGTAAGACCATAATCAATCTTTATAGCAGTACGTCTAGAATCTGTTTATAAGTGCCTCAATATTTTCAACTTTGGAGAATATCTCATAAAATTTATATAATTTATAACCCTTTTTGTAAAATAATAAATAGCCTCAGAAAATATTTAGCTGTCAAGAGGTGTTTAACAATGTTGCCCTCTATCACCATACCTATTTATTATGGCTATTGAAGTGTTAGAGATAAAAAAATATGTTCCAATAGTAACATTAAGGGGCAAAAAATGGTTTAGAGACAAAAGTATTAATGTGTGCGCTTCAACCTTGAAGAGTCCTATTGAGGACCTGGATAAATTGTACATTTTCTCTGGACTAAAACCCAACTATGATTTGTGTTCTATATTGGGTCTTAAAAAAGGAAAACTTTAAATTGCTATATGGTCTCCCTTAAATTGGCAGTTGTTGAAGTTGATGTGCTTGCTGTACATATCACAGAAAAGTCGTAATGATCTTTCAACTATTAACTTTGATAGAAAACGTAGTAAAATAGATCTTGAAACTGTGGAGAAGGAAACATCTGTCCATCTATGTGAAAATCACCCTGATCAATTCTCTAGCGATATCGCAGTTTACGTACAGTGCCTTCAGAAAGTCTTCACACCCCTTGCCTTTTTCCACATTTTATTGTGTAAGGTGGGAATAAAATTGATTTAATTGTCAGGTGTTGTCAATGAGAGCTTTGCAGACTTGTACTGTACAGTATTTCCACATTCTTATTACAATTATTTTTCAACCTCTGTCAAGCTGGTTGTTGATAATTGCTAGACAGCCATTTTCAAGTGTTGCCATAGATTTTCCTGCCAATTTACAGTACCAGTCAAAAGTTTGGACACACTTGGCTAATTCAAGGGTTTTTCTTTATTTGTACTATTTTCTACATTGTAGAATAATAGTGAAGACAGCAACACTATGAATAACACATATGGAATCATGTAGTAAACAAAAAAGTGTGAAACGGATTCTTCAAAGTAGCCACCCTTTGCCTCTGTCACGATCTTCAAGGACGGACCAAGGCGCAGCGTGCCGGGTTGAGTAAAACATATTTATTAGTTAGACTCACCAAAACAAAAAGAAGAACACAACGATCGTGACTCAATGTGTAGCGCACAACAGCAACTAACACACTGAAACTAAACAATATCCCACACACAGGTGGGGGACTAAACAACCTAAATAGGATTCCCAATTAGAGACAACGACTAACAGCTGCCTCTAATTGGGAACCCAAACCAAACCAACATAGAAATCATAACACAGAACAAACACACACTCCTGCTCACGTCCTGACCAAAACCACCATAGAGCAGCCAAAAGGGCTATCTATGGCCAGGACGTGACAGTATCCCCCCCCCAAAGGCGCGGACTCCGACCGCGACCAAAAGTCACTGGGAGGGGTCTCTCGAGTGGGTCCTCGCCTTTGGCGGCGGCTCCGGTGCGGGCCGTACCGGCCCGAGAAGACGCACTGGAGGCACGGTACGTGGAGCAAGAACAGTACGTACCAGGCTGGGACGACGTCTTAGAGGCCTGGTGCGTGGAGCAGGGACAGGATGTGCCGGGCTCTCTATGCGCACAGGGAACCTGATGCCTGGAGCGGGAACAGGCCGTGCCGGGCTCTGCAGACGCACAGGGAGCCTGGTGCGTGGAGCAGGGACAGGACGTGCCGGGCTCTCGATGCGCACAGGGGACCTGATGCGTAGAGCAGGGACAGGACGTGCCGGGCTCTCGATGCGCACAGGGGACCTGATGCCTGGAGCGGGAACAGGCCGTGCCGGGCTCTGCAGACGCACAGGGAGCCTGGTGCGTGGAGCAGGGACAGGACGTGCCGGGCTCTCGATGCGCACAGGGGACCTGATGCGTGGAGCAGGGACAGGACGTGCCGGGCTCTCGATGCGCACAGGGGACCTGATGCGTGGAGCCAGGACAGGACGTGCCTGGACTCTCGATGCGCACCAGGGACCTGATGCGTGGAGGCCGTGCTGGGCTCGCGATGCGCACAGGGGACCTGGTGCGGCGAGCCGGCACCCTTCTGTCAGGCTCTTCACTGATCCTAGCCTCACAGATGAGAGGAGCTGGGATGTCGCACACCGGGCTGTGGACGCGAACCGGAGACACAGTGTGCAGAGCCGGCGCAGGATATCCTGGTCCAAGGAGGCGCACCGGAGACCAGGAGCGCTGAGCCGACACCCTCCTTCCAGGCTGTACACTCCCCTTAGCTCGACAGATGCGGGAAGCTGGCATGTCGCGCACCGGTGACACCGTGCGTTTCTCCGCCCCACACGGTGCCTTACCAGTGCGATGCTCCCTCTGGTAAGCACGGGGAGCTGGCCCAGCCAAACTCCCCGTGTGCCCCCCCCAAAAACATTTTTGGGGCTGCCTCTTGGACTTAAATGCCAGCCGTGTTCCCACATACTTCTCCTCGTAGAAGCGCCGCTCTGCCGCCGCTGCTTCCAACTGCACTCTGGGACGGCGATACTCCCCCTCCTGGCTCCAGGGTTCCTGCATGGTTGCATGCTGCTTGGTCCTTTTGTGGTGGGATATTCTGTCACGATCTTCAAGGACGGACCAAGGCGCAGCGTGCCGGGTTGAGTAAAACATATTTATTAGTTAGATTCACCAAAACAAAAAGAAGAACACAACGATCGTGACTCAATGTGTAGCGCACAACAGCAACTAACACACTGAAACTAAACAATATCCCACACACAAGTGGGGGACTAAACAACCTAAATAGGATTCCCAATTAGAGACAACGACTAACAGCTGCCTCTAATTGGGAACCCAAACCAAACCAACATAGAAATCATAACACAGAACAAACACACACCCCTGCTCACGTCCTGACCAAAACTACCATAGATAGCCCTTTTGGCTGCTCTATGGCCAGGACGTGACAGCCTCGATGACAGATTTGCACACTCTTGGCATTCTATCAACCAGCTTCACCTGGAATGCTTTTCCAGCAGTCTTGAAGGAGTTCCCACATATTCTGAGCACTTGTTGGCTACTTCTCCTTCACTCTGCGGTCCAACTCATCCCAAACTATCTCCATTTGGTTGAGGTCGGGTGATTGTGGAGACAGGTTCCTCTGATGCAGCCCTCTATCCCTCTCCATCTCGGTAAAATAGCCCTTTTAATTGTTTATTTGTTATTCAACTAGGCAAGTCAGCCTGGAGGTATGTTGGGTCATTGTCCTGTGAAAAACAAATGAAAGTCCCACTAAGCACAAACAAGATGGGATGGTGAATTGCTGCAGAATGGTTAAGTGTGCCTTGAATTCTAAATAAATCACCAACAATGTCACCAGCAAAGCACCATCACACCACCTCCTCATGCTTCACAGTGAAAACTACACATGCGGAGATAATCCGCTCACCTACTCTGTCTCACAAAGACATGACAGATGGAACCAAAAATCTCAAATTTGGACTCATCAGACCAAAGGACGGATTTCCACCAGTCTAATGTCCATTCCTCGTGTTTCTTGGCCCAAGCAAGTCTCTTCTTATTATTGTTGTCCTTTAGTACTGGTTACTTTGCAGCAATACAACCATGAAGGCCTGATTCACGCAGTCTCCTCTGAACAGTTGTTGAGATGTGTCTGATACTTGAACTCTGTGAAGGATTTATTTGGGCTGCAATCTGAGGTGCAGTTAACTCTAATGAATGTATCCTCTGCAGCAGAGGGAACTCTGGGTCTTCCTTTCCTGTGGCGGTCCTCATGAGAGCCAGTTTCATCATAGCGCTTGATTTGAGACTGCAATTGAAGAAACTTTCAAAGCTCTTGAAATTTTTCAGATTGACTGACCTTCATGTCTTAAAGTAATGATGGACTGTCGTTTCTCTTTGCTTATTTGAGCTGTTCTTGACATAATATGGACTTGGTCTTTTACCAAATTTGCCCTATCTTCTGTATACCACCCCAACTGTACATTGTCACAACACAACTGATTGGCTCAAATGCATTAAGAAGGAAATAAATTCCGTAAATTAACTTTTAACAAAGCACACCTGTTTACTGAAATGCATTCCAGGTGACTACCTCATTAAGCTGGTTGAGAGAATGCCAAGAGTGTGCAAAGCTCTCAAGGCAATGGGTGGCTACTTTGAAGAATCTCAAATATAAAATATATTTTGATTTGTTTAACACTTTCTTTGGTTACTACGATTCCATATGTGTTGTCTTTACTGTTATTCTAGAATGTAGAAAATAGAAAAAATAAAAAAAAACCTGGATTGAGTTGTTGTGTCCAAAATCTTGGTACTCTAGATATTAACTTAATTACCTCGACTGGCCTGTGACCCCGCACATTGACTCTGTACCACTCACTGTATATATTCTCGTTACTGTTATTTCATTGTTGCTCTTTAATTATTACTTCTTTCTACTTTCTTTTTTGTTTTAGTTTTTTGAATTTTGAATTTTTACTTTAATTTATTTTCGTAAACTTTCTTAACACCTATTTTTCTTAAATCTGCGTTGTTGGTTAAGGGCTTGTAAGTAAGCATTTCACTGTAAGGTGGTATTCGGTGCATGTGACAAGTAAAATTTGATTTGACACAACAAATGACCACTGGATTGATGCTATTGTTCTGCCAGATAAACATAGGCTACTTTGTACTGTAGCTACTGTGCCTTCAGAAAGTGTTCATACCCCTTGACTTATTACACATTTTGTTGTGTTTTTTGTTCATCTACAAACAATAACCCATAATGACAAAGTGAAAACATGTTTTTAGAAATGTTTGCAAATTAATAGAAAATGAAATACAGTAGTATTTCACATAAATAAGTACTCACACCCTTTGCCATGACACTCCAAATTGAGCTCAGGTGCATCCAATTTCCTTTGATCATCCTTGAGATGTCGCTACAACTTGATTGGAGTCCACCTGGGGCCAATTGAATTGTTTGGACATTTATTAGTAAGAAACACACCTCTCTATATAAGCTCCAACAGTGTCTCCATCATTGGGAAAAAATATGGAATTACCCAGACACTGCCTAGAGCTGGTTGTCCACCAAACTGAGCAACAGGGCAAGAAGGACCTTAGTCAGGGAGGTGACCAAGAACCCAATTACCTCTCTGACAGAACTAAAGAGTTCTTTGGCTGAGATGGTAGAACCTTCCAGAAGGACAACTGTCTCTACAGCACTTCACCAATCTGGGCTTTATGGGAGAGAGGCCAGGCAGAAGCCACTGCTGAGAAAAAGACACATGACAGCATGTCTGGAGATTTCAAAAAGACACGCAAAAAAATCAGAGCAGAAGGCAAAAGATTCTGTGGTATGATGAGACAGAAATTGAACTCTTTGGCATGAATGCAAAGTGCTATGTCTGGAAAAACAGGCACAGCTCATCACCCATCTAACACCATCCCTACAATGAAGCATAGTGGTGGCAGCATCATGCTATGGGGATGCTTTTCAGCTACTGGGATTGGGAGACTGGTAATGATAGAGGGAAAAATAAATGGAGCCAAATACAGGCAAATCCTTGATGAGAACCATTCCAACAGGTCAATGACCCCAGGCATACAGCCAAAGCAATGCTAGAATGGCTTCAAAACAAGGATGTGAAAGTACAGCCACAAGCCCAGACTTGTTTCCCATTGAAACTCTGTGGAAATACTTGAAGATTGCTGTTCACCACCTCTTCCCATCTAACTTCTTAGGGAGTGGCAGCAGAGGTGACGGTTTTGGAGAGTCTGACGTGCCCGCCACTCAGGCCCAGAAAATATGATATGCACATAATTAGTACTATTGGATAGGAAACACTCTGAAGTTTCTAAAAGTGTTAAAATAATGTCTGTGAGTATAACAGAACCGATATAGCAGGCAAAAACCCGACGAAAATCCATCAGGATTTGCAGATATGTTTTAGCTCTTATATGGGTTTTGTGTGACCCGCGCTGGATATGAATTTATGCTAATGTGGAAAATATATGAGGTGCTATCCTCAAACTATCAAATGTTGTGCTTTTGCCGTAAAGCCTTTTTGAAATCTGACAACGCTGTGATATTTCCAAGAAGCAGAGCTTTTGATGACTATGCAACACTTGTATATTGATGAATGTTTAATTATTCAACTTTTGGATTTTGAATTTGGCGCCTTACATTTCACCGGGTAGTATCAAGAGCGGCTAGCGCGCCGCTACTCCCTAAGTAGTTTTAAGAGCTTGCGAAAATCCCCAAATCCAGATGACCAAAGCTGATACAGAGATACTCAAGACGACTCAAAGCTATAATCGCCGCCAAAGGTGCATCTACAAAGTATTGACTCGGGTGTGAATACTTATGTAAATGGTATTTCTGTATTTCCTTTTCAATAAATGTGCATACATTTCTAAAAACATGTTTTCACTTTGTCATTATGGGGTATTGTGTGTAGATGGGTGAGAAATATAAATGAAATACATTTTGAATTCAGGCTGTAACAACAAAATGTGGAATAAGTCAAAGGGTATGAATAATTTCTGAAGACACAGTAGTTAACATTTATTTGAGAAGGTTTTTGGGAAGGCCTTTCCATCTACAAGAAGACGTTTAGGCCCATCATTAGTATAACTATATTTGTACTGTTCCTTAATTGTTTGAAACCAACGGAGGAAGCCACTTAGGGGTCTTGGTATAAAAAATAAAAAAAAATGGCTAGTCCATTTCCTATTTTTTTCTAAGCTACTCTTGATTCCTTATGGATTTGTGCATCTCTTGGCCTAAAAATTGCATTCTCCTTATGTAGTCTGCCATGACGGTCCCACTTGGCCGATAACATATTGCAGCCTAAATGTAATTCTTTTTAGTTAATTATATGCTTCAAAAGATGATCACTGACCATTCAATAGCTTATTTCCAGCTTCAGTGTTTTCATATGCCTCCGAATCACAAGGGCAAATAATAGGTAACAGGCATGCAAAACACCTCAATTTGGCTTAGTAATTTCAACAGCCTGAAAAGCCAGGAACCTCACTAGCAGTCATAAATGATGCATGTTTACGATGCATTCCAAATAGGCTACACTTTGTACCAACTCTGATTCATGCCAATTGGATAATATGAACAGTTGTCCATTTTGTGCGTGCCGTATCCCTGCGACCCAGTATTTTACCCCTCCTGCATAAAGTTAGGGCCATATACATCCAGAAAGACATGGTGCAGCCAAGTGCCTGGATGTGTTTATGTTGTTTAGAATTGTGCATGTGAATCATCGGAGGCAGAAAGGAAAGGCATGCACATTTATTGTGCATAATTTCAAAGAGGCTTCAGTGTTAACAGGTGCAATGATGCGCTCCAGTGGAAGCTCCTCAGAGGAGGAAGGGGAGGACAATCCTCCTCAGTGAATTTCATAAAAATAGTGAAACATTAAAGTGATCCTTTTTAGATAAAACTATACTAAATACATTCACGTCAGCAAGTCATTTATTAAAACAATGTTTTGCAATGGTCTACAGCAGCCTCAACAGCATTCTGTAGGGTAGCACCATGGTGTAGCCAGAGGACAGCTAATTTCCGTCCTCCTCTGGTACCCATCCAAGCGCTTGGCTCCACCATGTTTGACTTTAATACAAAACCCAGGAGGCTTGTGGTCCTCACCCCCTTCCATAGACTTACACAATAATTATGACAACTTCCGGAGATGTCCTCCAACCGATCAGAGCTCTTGCAACAGAACCTGATATGTTGTCCACCCAATCAAAGGATCAGAGAATGAATCTAGTACTGAAAGCATAAGCTACAGCTAGCTAGCACTGCAGTGCATAAAATGTGGTGAATAGTTGACTCAAAGAGAGATTAAGACAATAGTTTAACAGTTTTGAACAAATGTCTTTCTTCAAAAATGAGAGCGCTATATTTAACAAAAAAATTCACTGAGATCTTCAGTAAGGCCATTCTACTACAGTGTTTGTCTATGGAGACTGCATGGCGGTGTGCTCGATTTGATTAATCTGTCATCAAAGGGTGTGGCTGAAAAAGCCGTATTCACACCCCTGAGTCAATACATGATATAATCAAATTTGGCAACAATTACAGCTGTGAGTCTTTCTGGGTAAGTCTAAGTGCTTTGCACATCTGGATTGTAAAATATTAGCCTATTATTCTTAAACCAAATCTTCAAGCTCTGTCAAGTTGGTTGTTGATCATTGATAGACAACCATTTAAGTCTTGCCATAGATTTCCAAGCAGATTTAATTCAAAACGGTAACTCGGTCACTCTGGAGCATTCACTATCTTCTTGGTAAGCAACTCAATTGCAGATTTGGCCTTGTTTTAGGTTCTTGTCCTGCTGAAAGCTTGAATTAATCTCCTATGTGTCTGGTGGAAAGCAGACTAAATCAGGTTTTCCTCTTGGATTTTGCCTGTACTCTATTCCGTTTATTTTTTATCCTGAAATTGTCCCCAGTCCTTAATGATTACAAACATACCCATAACATGATGCAGCCCCCAATATGATTGAAAATATGGAGAGTGGTACTCAGTAATGTGTTGTATTGGATTGCCCCAAAATTAACACTTTGTATTCAGGACAAAAAGTGTATTGCTTTGCCACAGTTTTTACAGTATTACTTTAGTGCCTTGATGCAAAAAGGATGCATGTTTTGAAATATTTTTATTCTGTACAAGCTTCATTCTTTTCACTCTGTCAATTAGGTTAGTATTGTCGAGTAGCTACAATGTTGATGATCCATCCTCAGTTTTCTCATATTGCAGCCATTCAATTCTTTAACTCTTTTAAAGTCACCAATGGCCTGTATCTTTGTAGTGACTGTGTATAATTAGTACCTTCGAATGAGGAACCTTACATATAATTGTATGTGTGGGGTACAGAGATGAGATAGTCATTCAAAAATCATGTTAAACAATATTATTGCACACATGTCCATGCAACTTATTATGTGACTTTTAAGCACATTTTTACTCGTGAACTTATTTAGGCTTGCCATAACAAACAGGTTGAATACTTACTGAGTCAAGACATTTCAGCTTTACATTTTTCATTAATTTGTAAACATTTCGAAAAACACAATTCCACTTTGACATTATGGGGTATTGTGTGTAGGCCAGTGACAAAAATATAAATGTAATACATTTTAAACCCAACACAATGTGGAAAATGTCAAGGGGTGTGAATACTTTCTGAAGGCGCTGTACCTATGCATACCCTCCACTACACCACTGCTCAAAGGTACTTCAAACAGTGGCTGTTACACCAACATAGTTATAACATTTTCCATTTCTATGCACTTCATGGTCTGTTTGATGTTATTCATGAGCTGTAACTGAAAGTAATACAACTGCATGAAGGCTGAATGTGGCTATGAATACAAAGTGCTGGCTGTCATGCTTGAGTACTGTATGCGTACCTGGTCTTTATAATGAATTTTAATTAAACGTTGCCTAACGGTTATTACTTTCCCACACTTTTTTCTCTCTCCATGAAGTGGGCAGAGGAGGTGTGGATCTTTCAGCTATCTTTTAAGTGGTAATTAGAGTGTTGTGTTTAAATTATTTCTGGCTTATAATTGTGATGCTTTTAGTCAAGTGAGAAAGGCTTACGTCTAATACAGTCCATGGAAAATATGCAAAGCCTATGTTTTCAATTACAGAAGATTTTGAACAAGTCTTGATAACAAATAGGTTTTTTACTGGCCTGTAATTATATGCCACTGAAGTCATCGGGATGATGTTTTATGATTGTCAAAATAGACTTTGCCTCTTGTAATGGATATAGCAAGTTAGTAACGACTTCTGTTGCTGAAGAGTTGCCCTATCTTTTTGCTCTCCTACTGTGAACTGGGCTTGAAGACCATTACGGATGTTGTAGAGACTTCATTGTTTATTGTTTGCTTGAAACTCTGTAGTGATGTTCTATAGCCTGGTTTATTAATTTATATTCCATAGTTCACGCTTATTCAACTCTTCCCAACACTTGTCAAATTAACTCCACAAATTGGACTTGGATATATATTTTTGGGGTTGGAAGATGCCCTGGAATATGCTGTCAATGGTTCTTAAAAAGACATTCCAAACACAAGCCCAAATCAAAACCGTCTATGATATGTTGTCGAACACATTTCCCACTGGCCTCAGTGTAGATGGAATACATTACAATTCAATGTTATATTATGTAGTGGCGTGTCCAGAACATTTTGAATGGGCAGTCCAAGGTGGGGCACAGACCCAGTTTAGGGGGCCATTACATTTGGAACGTTAATTAAATATAATTCTGATGGTCCAACACATTAAATTCTTCAGCTTAGTTTGGTACATTTCCCTGTTCAAAGGAATCATAAATCAATTCAAAAAGTATTTTTGTTTTGCATTCAAGGTCAGGATTTTATATAAGGTTATTAGCAGGTTACCTGCGCATGTTTGTCTACTCCAAAATAAGTCCAGCATCCAAACAGTGCACTGTGCACTTGCCATTTGAATGGAAAGGGACATCTATTACAAACACCATAAGTGTAATGACATTCAGCCTACAAAGTGACGTGTATTCATAATTGTTCTAATTTATTTTAATTTAACTCAGATGAATGCCAGGCTTCCCACAAAAAAAATAACAATTAAAAGAAACACAAACTCAAAATTATTTCTCATTCGTGTCTGTCTGTGTTTCATAATTTTCCTTCAACTCGCATGATGCTGGATCTACTTCACCAGAGAAAGCATCCGAGCGAGGCAAATAGTGCCCCTCTGTCTTAGTATCTGTAGCTCATGTATCTGATGCCATCTGACAAGTCATACTGTGGGGTGGCAGGTAGCCTAGTGGTAAATCGTGTTGGGTCTGTAAAAGAAAGGTTGCTGGTTTGAATCCCCAAGCCGGTGTTGTGCCGAAAAGCTCCCCCCTGCCAGAATCCCCCCGCCCTTTGCGTGAACGTGCACGCACTCAGTTCTTCATTGTTGCGACTTGCTTGCTAGTTGAGATTTCTGATCTTTTAGGCTGCGTTTCATTATATGTTGATTTGATCGCGGGGGAGGCACTAGTAATGTCTGCAGTTTTCGGTTTGGCTATTTTTTTTCAGGTGTATTTGTCTATAAATAAATCTGCCAAAATTCGTAATCTCTCCCATGTCTTATTCGACTAGTAGTTGTTCTGAAATGTTTATCGCTTGCCTACATTTTACTCCCTCCTCTATGTTTAATATAACACACATACATTAATTATTCATTTCGGTTGCCTATCCTGACGTGAAGTTTGTTCTATAGATAGTATTTGTCTCTGATGTGTTCCACAGAAAGTATTGTCTCTAGCCATTTTCTTGCCTGCTGAAATTCTCCAACCCCTTCTATCTTGGGACTGCAAGGCTGGGCACACTTCAGGATCATGTTGGTAGCTCATGTTGACCAGTAGTGTGTGCCACAGATAGCAAAATTAGACTATAAAGAAACATAAACATATGGTAATGTTTAAGAAAATAAAAAGAATTCACAAATATTATCACACAATAACACAAAACAAACATGAAATAAGAAATACAAATTGCAATCTTTGCATAATAAGATATAAAATGACAATAAATCAAATATATAAAGACAATAGATAACAAACAAATATTGGAAAGCTGCAACAGCTCGACTGAACCTTTAGTCCACTTATTATAGAAAGTTTTCCAGGTGATATCGTCGCCAGGAACTCAAGCCTAACCTAGTCCTGAAAGGCAGCGCAGACATAATCCTCCAATGATGGGATGGTTTTCATACAGGACTGGTGGAACCATTGTGGGCAGCGGTCACAACCAATCTGAAAATTATGATGAAAAATGTTAATATATTTAAAACATGAATGACATTTTCTTGAATTACAATTATTTCATTATCAGACAATGAGGATGATACTACCCCTAGAAACATTACTGCTTATACAAATTCGTACTACTAAAAATGTGCCTTTAGAAGTGAACAAGCAATTACCCAGTTAGTGTCTTCCTCATTATTACCCACCTCCCCACAGAAGTGGCACAGTTGGCTCAGGTCATCAAGCAAAACATAATGTCAAGTAGTCTATAT
>QNTS01000001.1:2677499-2701442 GCA_003317085.1 Hucho hucho
TAGAGGAGATCTGCATGGAGGAATGGGCCAAAATACCAGCAACAGTGTGTGAAAACCTTGTGAAGACTTACAGAAAACATTTGACCTCTGTCATTGCCAACAAAGGGTATATAACAAAGTATTGAGATAAACTTTTGTTATTGACCAAATACTTATTTTCCACCATAATTTGCAAATAAATAAATTAAAATCCTACAATGTGATTTTCTGGATTTCTTTTTCTCATTTCGTCTATCATAGTTGAAGTGTACCTATGATGAAAATTACAGGCCTCTCTCATCTTTTTAAGTTGGAGAACTTGCACAATTGGTGGCTGACTAAATACTTTTTTGCCCCACTGTATGTGTATATCAATCTTGGTATACATTTTAATTTCAATGATTATTATAATTTTTGTGTTTTGTGGTTGAGGGGTGGGTGAGGTTGATGGGGATGGTGGAGGTGCTGGGGTTGTCCTATTGAGGGCGAAGGGACCTACTGGGGAGGGGATTCTTCATGGAGGCACATTCAGCCATAGTTTTGTTTATTATATTATTATGCATTTATAATTTTTTTATCTATTATTATAACAATTTACTGTGATTATGGATATGCACTCATGTTGACTTAAATATTTTACATTTCTTTTTCGCCCATAGTACAATTTTTTTTATTTATTATTATTATTACTACAGTACATTCTTAAAAACTAAAACAGAAAAACTGTATTTTGTTTTAGGAAAAGCCATAAGAGGGAAAAGCACGATGGGGTGGGGGATTGAGGGATGGGTAGAGAAAACAATAGATCCAGCTCAGCCGGCTCATCAGGTTCACTCCTCAGCCGGATTGTCAGGTTTCTGCGCCTCAGCGGAGGCGATCGGTCCGCTCCGGATCCCCGGGATCGTCCCTGTGGTTTGCGTCCTGCGGCTGGAGCCGAACGTGCCGGGGAGAGGGTACTGTCACGTATGCTCTCTCTCCGGCGCCCTAGGTCATCATGCTCCCAAACCTCAGCCGGATCGACAGGTTCCCGCACCTTAGCAGAGGTGACTGGTTCACTCCTGATCCCCGGGATCGTCATCTTGGTCGGCGTCCTGCGGCTGGAGCCGCGTGTTGGGGAGGGGTTACTGCCACGTGTGCTCCCTCTCCGGCCTCTAGGTCACCAGGCTGCTCGTTAGGGCGCACACCTGTCACCAGCGTTACGTGCATAATGACACACCTGGACTCCATCAACACCTTGATTACCTGCCCTTTATATGTCACTCTCTTTGGTTTCTTTGCCAGTCTGAACTTGCTTTCCGACTCTGTGCACATCGTTACAGTGACACGAATTCATGGTTTTATAAGTGTTGACACCTACCTGACGCCTACCCATGAGCCCCCTCACTTTCCATTTATTGTAACCAGCATTTGAACCCATTGAGCACCAACCGACACTGGAAGTCCATAGTGGTTAAAAAGTGGTTGAAATTTGGTCAGTACGTCCTGTCCTTGATTTCAACGTCCACATACTTTGTTTTTGGGCCGGTCTGGACCGACCTTGATTTTTTCCCTAAACATAGACATCCATGATTGGTGACTGTACCAAATCTGAACATATCATAGACATCTGTGATTCACAAGTTTGGACAGTACATTACAGTGAATCACAGTACAGTAAAGAAGAGTAGAGTACAGTAGAACACACTAGAATATTGTACTCAACTGTACTGAACTATACTCTACTGTCATGTAAGGATGTAGGATCTAAATGACACTGCAATGGATATTCCAAACTTGAGCCCGGCTTGCTCTGCTCTTGCTGATCAAAATCGTTTTTTGTGTGCTGCATAACAAACTAATGGCTGTGCTGCGTAGGCCTACAGTGGCAGGAGGAGAGTAAAGGCTTCTTCTGAAAATAATTATTAATTAGGCCTAGTACAAAAAATGCACTTTTGCATGTGGACTAACCTACAGCCTATGTTCTGTTCAGTTTGACCCCCTAAGGTCGCGGGAATCTATTTAGCATAATAAAAAAATCCCCATAACAATATGTCAATTTAAGTGTCTCATTCCACCGCATCTGCCTATGTAACACTTCCGTGTCTACGGTGAACGGTGATGTAGTGTTGTTTGTCAGATAGTTATTCTCACAAAATCGTCTGTGGTGGTCTCAGTTTTGCTCTACAACCCCCACAAGTGTCAGGGGACTCTTCTGAAGTTTGTACTGTCTTGTGTCAACTTCTGTTTGTAACATCCAAACCGTTTGGACTACAAACTAATGTGAATTGAAGGGGTTTGAGAGGGTATGAGAGAGAGAGTGTTGTCTCCGGACTTGTCTCCGTGCTGCTGTGCTGTTTTTGCTACTTGGCTACCTGCAAAACTTTTCATTTTTTACTTTTAGTAACCGTTTAATCAAAACTGCATTTAACACATTTACCAACGTCTTCGTTTATTCTCGCTCAACTTTTTACTCATAATATACAGGAGAACAATCGCCTTATGGCGAGGATAGCCATGCTGCAAGCCCAGCTTCAGATGCAATTGTTAGGCAAGGGCAATTTAAGTATAGGAAAGGAGGAATCAGCATTTGTGACACCAGTAAGTACAGACAGTAGTATAAATCTGCCCCGCACAGTCCCTGCAGCCAGACAATTTTCTCAAGAATTCTGGAAAGAAATGTTGTTGGCATGCTCAACCAGTGTCGCTCATTCAGCCAACAGAAAATTACAACTGATTCTCTCCATTAAGCAACGAGTCGGAGTCAGAAGCCAAGCCTTCTCAGGTCTCTTCTCCACCTGTTACGGGGTGAGGTCTGAGATGCCAAAGCCTCTGCAACTCCATTGCCTGCAATATTAGACTTAAAAAGAATCATCCAGCAATCATACACTATTTACCAGGGGGCAGGGCTGCCAATGTAAAGGCTAATCTGAAGAGGGTGCTGGCTAAGGCTAAAACTGGCAAGTGTAGAGAGCATAGGGATATTGTTATACACGTCGTCACCAACGATGTTAGGACAGTCAGAGGTCACCAAACGCAACATAGCTTCAGTGTGTAAATCAACTAGAAAGATGAATTTACTGTGTTAACTTCTTAGGGAGCGGCTCCCGAGAGTCTGGCGTGCCCAAAGTAAAATGCCTCCCACTCAGGCCCAGAAAATAGGATATGCACATAATTAGTACTATTGGATAGGAAACACTGAAGTTTCTAAAAGTGTTAACATAATGTCTGTGAGTGTAACAGAACAGAAATAGCAGGCGAAAACCAGAGAAAAGTCTATCCGGAATTACTGTTTTTTGTCACATTGGCTCTGGTTGACAGTCTCCCTATTGAGTTCTATGGCAAGCAGCTCCGAGATTTCAGTACCTATGGCTTCCACTAGATGTCAACAGTCTATATATAAAGCCTCAGAGAGATTGGAGGAAGCAGGAAGAATAGGTACAGGAAATGGCCAAGGTAGCTCAGATGTCAACAAGTTTTCTCGTGCGCTAGTCTGGCTGCGCGCCCCACTTTATTTTACTTATATAACNCGATTCGACGTTGGATTTTCTGAACATTACGCACCAACCAAACGGAGATTTATGGATATAATAAATGACTTTTTCTAACAAAAGAACCATGGATTGTCTTCGTTGGACACTTGGGAAGCCCTCAGCAGAAGTTCTTCAAAAGGTAAGGGATTTGTTTTCGCTGTGAAATGTGTTTTGTGTGAACCGCGATGGTTTATGAATTTATGCTAATGGTAAATATTGGAGGTGCTACCCTCAAACAATCAAATGTTGTGCTTTCGCCGTAAAGCCTTTTGAAATCTGACTACAATGTGATATTGCCAAGAAGCAGAGCTTTGATGACTATGCAACACTTGTATATTGATGAATGTTTAATAATTCAACTTTTGGATTTTGAATTTGGCGCCTTGCATTTCACCGGGTAGCGCTAGCACCCCACCACTCCCTAAGTAGTTAAATGAGGTCTCTCCTCCTGGTTACACTAGTGACCATATCCCCCGTTCATCTAGCAAAGGCGGAGGTGTTGCTAATATTTATGACAGCAAATTTCTATTAAAAAAAGACAGCTTTTTCATATTTTGAGCTTCTAGTCATGAAATATATACAGCCTACTCATTCACTTTTTATAGCTACTGTTTACAGGTGTCCTGGGCTGTATACAGCATTACTCGCTGAATTCCAATCTGACCTTGTTGTCATGGCAGATAATATTTCAAATTTTTGTGACTTCAATATTCACATGGAAAGTCCTTAGACCCATTCCAAAAGGTTTTTGGAGCCATCATCAACTTAGTGGGTTTTGTCCAACAGGTCTCCAGACCTACTCATTGCCACAGTCATACCCTGGATGTATTTTTTTCCCGTGGAATAAATGTTGTGGATCTAAATGTTTTTCCTCATAATCCTGGACTATCGGACCACCATTTTATTATGTTTGCAATCGCAACAAATAATTTACTCAGACCCCAACCAAGGATCATCAAAGGCTGTGCTATAAATTCTTGGACAACCCATAGATTCCTAGATGCCCTTCCAGACTCTCTCCACCTACCCAAGGATGTCATACAAAAATTGGTTAACCACCTAACTGAGGATCTAAATGTAACCTTGTGTAATACGATAGATGCAGTCGTACCCCTAAAAACAAAAAACATTTGTCACAAGAAATTCTCCCTGGCATACAGAAAATACCTGAGCCGTGAAGCAAGCTTCCAGAAAATTGGAATGGAAATGGTGCTCACCAAACTGGAAGTCTTCCGACTAGCTTGGAAAGACAGTACCGTGCAACATCGTAGAGCCGTCACTGCTGCTCGATCATCCTATTTTTCCAACCTAATTAAGGAGAATAAGACCAATCCAAAACTAAAAAGCAGCATTCCCAAGGAGGGGATGGCTTTCACTTCAACAGTGATGAATTTATGAACTTCTTCGACGAAAACATCATGATCATTAGACAGCAAATTACAGACCATTCTTTGCACAGAACTGCACTCAAATGTGTTAATCCTGTATCTTTTGACACATTCATGAATATAGTCATGGCCTCTAAACCTTCAAGCTGCATACTGGACCCTATTCCAACTAAACTACTGAAAGAGCTACTTCCTGTGCTTGGCCCTCACATGTCGAAGATAATAAATGGCTCCCTATCCTCCGGATGTGTACCAAACTCACTAAAATTGGCAGTAATAAAGCCTCTCTTGAAAAAGCCAGACCTTGACCCGGAATATGTAAAAACGATTGGCCTATATCGAATCTCCCATTCCTCTCAAAATAATGTATACGAAATGCTTCACTCTGGTTTTAGATCCCATCATACAGTAGCACTGAGACTGCACTCGTGAAGGTGGTCAATTACCAGACCAAGACTCTGCATCTGTCCTCATGCTCCTAGACCTTAGTGCTGCTTTTGACACCATCGATCACCACATTCTTTAGGAGAGATTGGAAACCCTACTTGATATACACGGACAAGTTCTTGCCTGGTTTAGATCGCATCTGTAGGAAATATATCCGTTTGTCTCTGTGTATAGTTTGACCTTACAAAGAACCAAAACATTTGATCATATTACTCCAGTGCTAGCCTCTCTACACTGGCTTCCTGTTAAGGCTATGGCTGATTTCAAGGTTTTACTGATAACCTACAAAGCATTAGATGGGCTTGCTCCCACCTACAGTTGAAGTCGTAAGTTTGCATACACTGTGGCCCCCGGACAGGGCCAACCAGGCAGGATATAACCCCACACACTTTGCCAAACCACAGCCCCACACCACTAGAGGGATATCAACAGACCACTAACTTAGTACCCTGAGACAAGGCCCACGAAGATCTCCTCCACCAAACGAGCCTGAGGGGGTGCAAAACCGGACAGCAAGATCACGTCAGTGACTCAACCCACTCAAGTGACGTTCCCCTCCTAGGGATGGCATGGAAGAGCACTAGGAAGCCAGTAAATCAGCCCTCGTAATAGGGTCAGAGGCAGAGAATTCCAGTGGAAAGAGGGGAGCAGGCCAGGCAGAGAGAGCAAGGGATGTTCGTCGCTCCAGTGCCTTTCCGTTCACCTTCGCACCCATGGGCCAGACTACACTCAAATACAGTATAGGACCTACTGAAGAGAAGTCTTCACTTAAGACTTAAAGGTCGAGACTGAGTCTGCGTCTCTCACATGGATAGGCAGACTATTCCATAAAAGTCGAGCTCTATGGGAGAAAGCCCTGCCTTCAGCTATTTGCTTAGAAATTCTAGGAACAGTAAGGAAGCCTGCGGCTTGTGACCGTGGCATACGTGTAGGTATGTACAGCAGGACCAAATCGGAGAGACGGAAGTTTACATACACTTAGACTGGAGTCATTAAAACTCGTTTTTCAACCACCCCACACATTTCTTGTTAACAAACTATAGTTTTGGCAAGTCGGTTAGGACATCTACTTTGTGCATGACACAAGGAATTTTTCCAACAATTGTTAATTATTTGTGTGACACACATGAGTTGACATGTGTTGTGCTATACTGAACAAAAATGTAAAGGCTACAATTTCAAAGATTCTTCTGAGTTCACATAAGGAAATCTGTCAATTGGATTAACTTCATTAGGCACTAATGTATGGATTTCACATGATTGGGAACACAGATATGCATCTGTTGGTCGCAGGTATTGGAACACGCAGTCGTACATGTCGATCCAGAGCATCCCAAACATGCTCATTGGGTGACATGTCTCTTGAGTGTGCAGGCCATGGAAATACTGGAACATTTTCATCTTCCAGAAATTGTGTACAAATCTTTGTGACATGCAAAGATGGGGCGTGCAATATCATGCGGATGAATGGCTCAACAATGGGCCTCAGGATCTCGTCACGGTATCTCTGTGCATTCAAATTGCCATCAATAAAATGCAATTGTGTTCATTGTCCGTAGCTTATGCCTGCCCATACCATAATAGTAACCCGGTAGTGGGGTCAGTTAGACATACTGCCAAATTCTCTAAAATGACATTGGAGAAGGCATATGGTAGATAAATGATTATGAAATTATCTGGCAACAGCTCTGGTGGACATTTCTGCAGTCAGCATGCCAATTGCACGCTCCCTCAAAACTTGAGACATCGGTGGCATTTTAGAGTGGCCGTTTATTTTACAGGTGCACCTTTTTTTTTTGCATTGGTTACATTTCTTGGATCTTTTATTTAAGATCATAAAACATTGGGCCACTTACAGACAGTCCTAGCAAAAATCTTGTTGGAGAAAATGCTCTTTGGTAAGAAGCAATTTTTGTTTTATTTTGGCAATTTCAATTGAAAACAATCACAGCAAGGTACTTTATTCTTACCCAGAAATAATTTGATATTGAGATAGAAACAGCTGCATTGGACCTAGAGGGGTGTTTTATGAGATTGGACAACACATTGGGAGGAATCTCCCAGCAAACAGGGGACATCCTTAGGAAATTCGGTGACATTCCCATTAGGTCCTTAAGGTAAGTACTCTCTTCAGCTAAAATAGTGTGAAAATGTTTAATCAACATGATTACATTTGACATGATCACTTAGTACTGACTTTTCAATGACCCCACCTAGGATTTGAACTCAACTTCTGAATTTGGGACATGCTGATTAACTTCTGCGCCACAAAGTCTGTCAAATTTTAGAAGTCCCCTGCACATTCATTACCTATAATACGTCTCTACACTTAGAAAATAGTACCATCTGCACTGCTATTTTAGTTAGCAGTTTATCTGACAATTCTCACATTGATTTAATTTACTTAATTCAGCAATATGAGTTTTTGTTTTGAGTATAGTTGTCTAATGTTGATGAGGCATATCATTCTGTTTTAATGTTACACCTAGATAACTATGAGACATCTAATAGTTTTTCTTCTGTGTAATTTTAACAGATATGAGATTTACTTTGAAGTGCAATGTGTAGGAAGAGCCCTACATGTGAAATCACTCATTGATACAGACATGGTGGTGTAACAGGAAGCTCATAATGTTGTAAACCAAGAGGTTGTGAGATCAAATAGGCTGTGGCATACTAATACTACTGTATGAATGAACATACACAATGTAATCACCTACTTGTGTGTCAAATATGTAAGTTAAAAGCACTGTTTGTGTGTGTGTGTGTGTGTGTGTGTGTGTTCCTACTGTAGCATTGCCAAAAGACAAAGAGCTGAGACTGGATCAGTGATTCACCAATCAGGGCCTAGATGGGCTTGGCAACACGAACGTAATGTAGCAGGTGTAAAAGAAATGCCTGAAAGTAGATCGCCTACGTACTGGTGAGGAGTAAGAAAACTGAAGGGGGAGGTTCTCTTCTGCAATGTAAAAACCAATCCAGTAAATGTGGAGGAGGAGTTAAGATGGACTTTTGCCTTGTTAATTGCTTAGGGTCTAAGATGATGGGGGAGGGTGTGCTAAGCTGACATATAGAATTGTTTTAAGAGGGTCATACTATGGGTCATTTAGCTATTTGATTTGAAATTCTAGGACCCCTTGAGGTAAAAAATGTTTTAACATTATTTGATAAAATGTTGATTTTGGCCTTTACTACTATAGCCCAAAGAAACGCATTGAATAACACATTCATAAATGGCAAAAGACAGTGAAAAAAAATAATAAAGAAGGTTTTGAAGTGTCTATCCTAAATCTTGGAGATAAGAATATATATTTTTTGTAGACATAAAACTAACTTCATACTTCCACTTCAGACGAGTCCCGTGACACTTGTGGGGGTCGTACAGAAAAAAGGAGAACACCGTTGTGTTCGTGAGAATTTCCCTTTCCCATTAGTTTGTATCCCAAACAGTTCAGATGCTACCAAACAGAAGTTGGAACATAGACAGTACCGACTTCAGAAGAGTCCACTGACACTTGGAAAGCGGAGACTACCGTCATGTTCACGAGAGTCTCCCATTTCCAGAATGGTCATAACACAGTGCATTCGGAAAGTATTCAGGCCCCTTGACTTTTTCCACATTCTGTTAGATTACAGCCTTATTCTAAAATGGATTAAGTTAATTTTAACACATCAATCTAAACACAAAAACCCATAATGACTAATTATTACATTTATAAAATTAAAATAAAAAAGACCTTATTTAAATAAGTATTCAGACCCTTAGCTATGAGACTTGAAATTGAGCTCAGGTGCATCCTGTTTCCGTTGATCATCCTTGAGATGTTTCTACAACTTGATTGGACTCGACCTGTGGTAAATTCAATTGATTGGACATGATTTGGAAAGGCACACACCTGTGTATATAAGGTACCACAGTTGACAGGGCATGTCAGAGCAAAAACCAAGCCATGTGTTTGAAGGAATTGTTCATAGAGCTCCGAGATCTGGAAAAGGGTACCAAAAGAAATCTTCAGCATTGAACACAGAGGCATCCATAATTCTTAAATGGAAGAAGTTTGGAACCACCAAGACTCTTCCTCTTGCCCAAACTGAGAAATTGGGGGAGAAGGGCCTTATTCAGGGAGGTGACTGAGTGGAGATAGGAGAAACTTCCAGATGGACAACCATCTCTACAGCGCTCAACCAATCAGGCCTTTATGGTAGAGTGGCCAGGCGGAAGCCACTCCTCAGTAAAAGGCACATGACAGCATGCTTGGAGTTTTCCAAAAGGCACAGAAAGGACTCTCAGACCATGAGAAAAAAGATTCTCTGACCTAATGAAACCAAGATTGAACTCTTTGGCCTGAATACCAAGTGTCACATCTGGAGGAAACCTGGCACCATCCCTACGGTGAAGCATGGTGTTGGCAGCATCATGCTGTGGGGATATTTTTCAGCAGCAGGGACTGGGAGAATAGTCAGGATCAAGGGGAAGATAAAAGGAGAAAAGTACAGAGAGATTCTTCATGTAAACCTGTTCCAGAGCGCTCAGGATCTCAGACTGGGGCGAAGGTTCACCTTCCAACAGGACAACGACCCTAAGCAAAAAGTAAAAGTATAAATCATTTCTAATTCCTTATATTAACCAAACTAGACGGCACCATGTTCTAATTATTTTTATTTTTTTACGTATAGCCAGGGGCACGCTCCAACACACTGATTTTAATGAGTCCGCCAGATCAGAGGCAGTAGGGATGACCAGGGATGTTCTCTTGATAAGTATGTGAATTACACAATTTTCCTGTCCTGCTAAGCATTCAAAATGTAACGAGTACTTTTGGGTGTCAGGGCAAATGTATGGAGTAAAAAGTACAGAAGTATTTTCTTTAGGAATGTAGTGAAGTAGAAGTAAAAGTTGTCAAAAAAATAAATAGTAAAGTATAGACGCCCCAAAAAACTACTTAAGTAGTATTTTCACTTAAGTACTTTACACCACTGAATACAGGTGTGCCTAGCTTGCAGCGTCATACCCAGGAAGACTTGAGGCTGTAATCACTGTATTTAATGCAAGGTGCTTCAACAAAGTACTGAGTAAAGGCATCTGAATACCTATGTAAATGTGATAATTATATATTATATGTATTTTTATACATTTGAAAAAAAATCTAAAAACCTGTTTTTGCTTTAATCCATTTTGTAATTAGGCTGTAACGTCACAAATTGTGGAAAAAACTCAAAGGGTCTGAATACTTTCCGAATGCCCTGTATACTGAACAAAATGGTAAACCTACATGCAACAATTTCAAAGTTTTTACTGAGTTACAGTTCATATAAGTTAACAAGTCAATTGAAATAAATTCATTAGGCCCTAATACCTTGGAGGGCATAGGCACGCCTACTTCGCTGCAGATCAGAATACTTTTCTTTCCAAAAAAGGGCTTTATTACAGACAGAAATACTACAATTGAAAGTGTTATTTTATTGTCTCCAGCACAAGGTCCACCTGTGTAATGATCATGCTATTTAATCAGCTTCTTGATATGCCACACCTGTCAGATGGATATGCTGACTAACACATGTAAATAAACTTGAGCACAAAATTTGAGAAAAAAAGCTTTATAATCGCGTATGGAAAATTTGTGATTTTTTTTTCAGTCAGCTCATGTGTTGGTCCCATGTTTCATGAGCTGAAAAAAAATATATCCCCACAAATATCCCCACAGCATGATTGTCAAAGCGTCTGTGTGTAGCATGAAAAGCGGAGTCAGGCGCAGGACAACAGAGATGAGTAGTCACGTACCTTTACTCAATAAACTACAAAAATCCAAGTAGTAGAATTACAACACGCTCACAAAATTAGACCAAGTTTACAATGAACAAACACGCACAAAACCATTGGGGAAACAGAGGGTTAAAAAAGGAACATGTAATTATTGGAATAGAAACCAGGTGTGTATAATGAAAACAAAACAAACAGAAATTGAAAAGTGGATCGGAGGTAGCTAGAAGACCGGTGACGTCGACCGCCGAACGCCGCCCGAACAAGGAGAGGGACTGACTTCGGCGGCCTCGGGGACGACCCGGAGGACGAGTTGCACGGCGATCCGGACGGAGACGGTGAAACTCCTGTAGCAACAAATGGTCCAGGATGTCCTCCACCGGCACCTAGCATCTCTACTCCGGACCGTACCCCTCCCACTCCACGAGGTACTGAAGACACCTCGCCCGGCGCCTCAAGTCCAAGATGGCTCGAACAGCATACGCCGGGGCCCCCTCGATGTCCAGAGGGGGCGGAGGAACCTCCCGCACCTCAGACTCCAGGAGTGGACCAGCCACCACCGGCCTGAGGAGAGACACATGGAAGGAGGGGTTAATACAGTAATCTGGGGGAAGCTGTAACCTATAGCAAACTTTGTTCAGTCTCCTCAGGACTTTGAATGGCCCCACATACCGTGGACCCAGCTTCCGGCAGGGTGGGTCGAGAGCCAGACCCACGAACACCGGGGCCTCGCTGTGGTGGCGGTCAGCGCTCGCCTTCTGCCGCCTCACGGCCCGTTGCAGGTGCACATGGGCGGTGTCCCAGGTCTCCTCCGAGTGCCTAAACCATTCATCCACCGCAGGAGCCTCAATCTGGCTCTGATGCCACGGTGCCAGAACCGGCTGATACCCTAGTACGCACTGGAAGGGAGAGAGGTTAGTCCTTCTTCTTCACAAAAAAGAAACTCGAGGAAGCAGGTGAAGTGGAGGGACGAATGTATCCCTGTCCCAGGGATTCAGAGACATATGTTTCCATAGCCGCCGTCTCCTCTTGTGACAGAGGATACACGTGACTCCTGGAAGTGTTGCGTCTACCAGGAGATTTATCGCACAATCCCCCAGTCGATGGGGTGGTAATTGAGTCGCCTTCTTCTTACAGAAGGCGAGAGCCATATCGGCATATTCTGAGGGGATGTGCACGGTGGAGACCTGGTCTGGACTTCCACAGTAGTCGCACCGATGGAAACACCTACACACCTCCCCAAGCACTTCCGTAACCATCCCTTGAGAGCCCTCTGTTGCCACGAAATATTGGGGTCATGATAGGCCAACCAGGGTAGGCCCAGCACCACTTGAAACGCAGGAGAATCAATAAGGTAGAGACTGAATCTCTCCTCATGACCCTCCTGCGTAACCAAGCTTAGTGGAGAGGTGGCATCCCTAATCAGCCCCGACCCTAATGGTCGACTATCTAAGGCATGCACAGGGAAGGGGATATCAACAGGAACAATGGGGATCCCTAACCTATGGGCAAATGAACGGTCAATAAAGTTCCCAGCTGCGCTTGAATCTACAAGCGCCTTATGCTGGAAATGTGGGGAAAACTCAGGAAATTCTATATACACAAACATGTGAGCAACAGGAGGCTCTGAGTGAGTCTGGTGCCTACTCACCTGGGGTGACACGACAGTGCCCTGCCTGCTGCCTCGACTCCCTGAGGAACCCCCCCCCTACACCGACCAGCAGTGTGCCCTCTGCGGCCACAGATGGTGCAGGAAATGGCCCCTCCTCCGGTCAACCTAAGCTCAGCACCTCCCAGCTCCATGGGGATCGGAGAGGTGGTGCTGAGGGATGGAACTGACAGACCCCGATCCGGACGTCCGCGGGTGGCCAGCAGGTTATCCAGCCGGATAGACAGGTCCACCAGCTGGTCGAACGTAAGGGTGGTATCCCTGCAGGGCAGTTCCCCTCGGACGTCCTCGCGCAAACTGCACTGGTAATGGTCGATCAGGGCCCTGTCATTCCATCCCGTTCCGGCGGCCAGGGTTCGTAAGTCCTCTTCTCTCCCATCGCTCCATTGTTTGCAGTACCCAATCCATGGCTGTGCCGAGATGTTGCAGCATGGTCGCGTGCTGCCTGACGCGCTCCTCGACAAGTAAAGGACAACAGAGATGAGTAGTCACGTATCTTTACTCAATAAACTACAAAAATCCAAGTAGTAGATTTACAACACGCTCACAAAATTAGACATTGAACCAATACACACATAACCATGGGGGAAACAGAGGGTTAAATAAGGAACATGTAATTATGGGAATAGAAACCAGGTGTGTATAATGAAGGCAAAACAAACAGAAATTGAAAAGTGGATCGGCGGTAGCTAGAAGACCGGTGACGTCGACCGCCGAACATCGCCCGAACAAGGAGAGGGACTGACTTCGGCGGAATTCAATGATCCTGTTTTTGTTATATTTTTGTTCAGTGTAGTTTTTAGGCCAAACCGTTCAGAAGCTACTGATGTTTTTGAGAGAAGACCGATTTTCTGGGATGTCTGATGGTGTGACAAGCATCGCTCTAGCTCAGCCACCTTTCACTGCAGATGCGAACGTGCGACATCGGCGGATGTGGTGGATTGAGACGCACCCAATACAATTCTTAAGCTTTTTTTTTTTATTGTAACTTACATTGACGCATCAGTGCGTAAATTGTATCTAGGGGGTTAACGTCCAAAAGCGGAAGTTGACTCACAGGCTCTCTTTCCATTTCCTCTGAAAACCGGCACATCTGGTTGGGGACTCGGCAGAGGCTATGGCAACAGTAACAAGAGGCTATGTGTAATGATACTAGAGTCCGCTTGCCTTGTGTATAAAAAAAGTGTGTGGGGAGAGCGTTTCTTTATGACCATCAGGTGCCGTCCCCAGAACCAACCGGGAACTAGACAAAACCCCCAGGAGACCATGACACAGCGTCCAGATGACTTTAGGCAACCATTTCGTGATGTCCCGTCGATATCCTCATTATTGTTTGCAGGCCTTAGACCATTCCTGCATACAGAATCTTTGTCTGCGCTTATGGACTGCCCTCTTCAATTCAAACCTCAGGATTACAATGGGGTTCAAGTCCAGAGAATGAGATGACCTTTGCAAAATGTTCAGTTTGTGGTAATTTAACAATTTCTTTTTGGATTTTCATATGTGCTTGGGGTTATTGTCTTGCTGGAAGATCCACTTGCGGCCAGGTGTCAGCCTCCTGGCATAGGCAACCAGGTGTTTTGCTAAACTGTCCTGGTACTTGGTAAAGGTCACTGGTTCAAATACCCTAGCCGACAAGGTGAAAAATCTGTCGATGTGTCCTTGAGCAAGGCACATAATTTGCTCCAGGGGCTCCGTAATACTATGGCTGACCCTGTAAAACAACACATCTTACTGCACTTATCTGGTGTATTTGACAATAAAACACACATACCTTTGTATACATAGCGTATGTATGTATGTGGACACCCCTTCAAATGAGTGGATTCAGCTATCTCAGCCACACCCGTTGCTGGCAGGTGTATAGAATTGAGCACACAGCCATGCAATCTCCATAGACAAACATTGGCAGTAGACTGGCTGAAGAGCTCAGCGACTTTAAAAATGGCACCGTCATAGGATGCCACCATTCCAACAAGTCAATTCGTCAAATGTCTGCCCTGCTAGAGCTGCCCCGGTCATTTGTAAGTGCTGTTATTGGGAAGTGGAAACGTCTAGGGGCAACAACGGCTCAGCCGTGACGTGGTAGGCCACAAAAGCTCAAAGAACGGGACCGTCGATTGCTGAAGTGTGTAGCGTGTAAAAATTGTCTGTCCTCGGTTGCAACTACCAGGTTCCAAACTGCCTCTGGAAGCAACGTCAGCACAAGAACTGTTGGTCGGGAGCTTCATGAAATGGGTTTCCATGGTCGAGCAGCCGCACACAAGCCTAAGATTACCATGCGCAATGCTAAGCGTCGACTGGAGTGGTGTAAAGCTCGCCGCCATTGGACTCTACTGTTCTACAGTTTCTACTGTAGAAGTAGAAACACGCTCTCTGGAGCGCTTCACCATCTGGCAGTCCAACGGACGAATCTGGGATTGGCGGTTGCCAGTAGAACGTTACCTGCCCAAATGCATAGTGCCAATTGTAAAGTTTGGTGGAGGAGAAATAATGATCTGGGGCAGGCACACTGGTTCAATTCCAGGCTGTATCACAACCGGCCGTGAGTGGGAGGCAGCACACAATTGGCCCAGCGTTGTCCGTCATTGTAAATAAGAATTTATTCTTAACTGGGTCACACAAAACTATGCCAGAGATGTCTCAAGTTTTGTCTTTGTGTGGATTTGTGGTGGATAATTACGCACTGTAGCCAGCTGGCACAAAGAATTTTAAAAATCCAGCACTTTGGCGAATTCCCCCCAAGCCACGGATGTGACCCAGAGACAACTGCTCCATCCACGGACACCACACAAAAATAACAAACAAAATAACCATGCCCAACATTTTTCAAAGTGGAACACGTCGCTAAGCCTAAAAGGGGAAAAGAAAGGCTATAGCTCCGGGTAGCAAATGGCACTACCTACCCAAATCTCCCAGTGAGGTACACAGCAGATTGTACTCACCTCCCCGCACCAAGCAGAGCAAGAGTTTTCAGTCTGGGAAGCTTAGCGACTCAAGTATTAGGCCCATTGGCATACTTTTCCAGGCAACGCACCTGTTTGATGACATCACAAGCAAAATCATTGATATGTCTAAGGCACTACACCTAACACTTATAAGACTAGGCAGTGAATACCAACCAAAGGGCATCCTAATTAGCATTAACCCAACATAATGCAAAAAAAAACTCTATGTGCCAAAATGTCTAGGAACCAACCTTATATCCCGTACGAGCCCCCACTTGTTACGAACCGGCTCGTAGCCCATAACAAAGAGGGAGACAACGCGGAGATACAGAAATAAGAAACATATAATTATTAAATAAAGTAACCTACAGTTGAAGTCGGAAGTTTACATACACTTAGGTTGGGGTAATTAAAACTAGTTTTTCAACCACTCCACAAATTTCTTGTTAACAAACTATAGTTTTGGCAAATCGGTTAGGACATCTACTTTGTGCATGACACTATGCAATCTGGTTTCCGGGTGCACCTCAGCCACGATCAAGGTCCTAAACAATATCCTAACCACCATTGATAAAAGAAAGTACTGCGCAGCCGTCTTCATCGACATGGCCAAGGCTTTCGACTCTGTCAATCACCACATTCTTATTGGCAGACTCAATAGACTTGGTTTCTCAAATGACTGCCTCGCCTGGTTCATCAACTACTTCTCAGATTGAGTTCAGTGTGTCAAATCGGAGAGCCTGTTGTCCGGACCTCTGGCAGTCTCTATGGGGGTGCCATAGGGTTCAATTCTTGGGCCGACTCTTTTCTCTGTATATATCAATGATGTCGCTCTTGTTGCTGGTGATTCTCTGATCCACCTCTACGCAGATGACACCATTCTGTATACATCTGGCCCTTCTTTCGACACTGTGTTACAAACCTCCAAACAAGCTTCAATGCCATGCAACACTCCTTCCGTGGCCTCCAACTGCTTTAAAATGCTAGTACAACTAAATGCATAACCTTCAACAAATTGCTGCCCGCACCTGCCTGCCCGACTTACATCTGGACGGTTCTGACTTAGAATATGTGGACAACTACAAATACCTAGGTGTCTGGTTAGACTGTAAACTCTCCTTCCAGACTCACATTAAGCATCTCCAATCCAAATTTAAATCTTGAATCGGTTTCCGATTTCGCAACAAAGCCTCCTTCACTCACGCTGCCAAGCATACCCTCGTAAAACTGACTATCCTACCGATCCTTGACTTTGGCGATGTCATTTACAAAATAGCCTCCACACTACTCAGCAAACTGGATGTAGTCTATCACAGGGCCATCCGTTTTGTCACCAAAGCCCCATATACTACCCACCACTGCGAACTGTATGCTCTCGTTGGCTGGCCCTCACTACATATTTGTCGCCAACTGGCTCCAGGTCATCTATAAGTCTTTGCTAGGTAAAGCCCCGCCTTATCTCAGCTCACTGGTCACCATATCAACACCCACCCATAGCACGCGCTCCAGCAGGTATATTTCACTGGGCATCCCCAAAGCCAACACTTCCTTTTGCCGCCTTCCAGTTCTCTGCTTTGCTGCAGGAGGGCCTGATGCACTTAATAACAGATGACATCATGAGGTAGGACAATTATGTGGATATATTGAAGCAACATCTCAAGACATCAGCCAAGAAGTTAAAGCTTGGTCGCAAACGGGTCTTCCAAATGGACAATGACCCCAAGCATACTTCCAAAGTTGTGGCAAAATTACTTAAGGACAACAAAGACAAGGTATTGGAGTGGCCATCACAAAAACCTGACCTTTATACTAAAGAACATTTGTGAGCAGAACTGAACAAGCGTATGCGAGCAAGGAGGCCTACAAACCTGACTCAGTTACACCAGCGTTGTCAGGAGGAATGGGCCAAAATTCCCCAAACTTATTGTGGGAAGCTTGTGGAAGGCTACCTAAAACGTTTGACCCAATTTAAAGGCAATGCTACCAGACACTAATTGAGTGTATGTAAACTTCTGACCCACTGGAAATGTGATGAAAGAAAGAAATGCTGAAATAAATAATTCTCTCTACTATTATCTGACATTTCACATTTTTTAAATAAAGTTTTGATCCTAACTGACCTAAGACATTGGATTTTTACTAGGATTAAATGTCAGGAATTGTGAAAAACTGAGTTTAATTGTATTTGGCTGAGGTGTATGTAAACGTCCAACTTCAACTGTATATGTATATATATATATACAGTACTGTCTCTTATGAGGACCGCCACAAGAAAGGAAGACCTAGAGTTCCTCTGCTGCAGAGGATAATTCATTCAAGTTACCGGCCTCAGAAAATGCAGCACCAAAGAAATGCTTCACAGTAACAGACCCATCTCAACATCAACTGTTCAGAGGAGACTGCATGAATCAGGTCTTCATGGTTGAATTGCTGCAACGAAACCACAACTAAAGGTCACCAATACGAAGAAGAGACTTGTTTAGGCCAAGAAACACGAGGAATGGACATTAGACCGGTGGAAATCTGTCCTTTGAGATTTTTGGTTTCATCCGCCGTGTCTTTGTGAGACACAGAGTAGGTGAACGGATGATCTCTGCATGTGTGGTTCCCACCGTGAATAATGGAGGAGGAATGATGGTGTGGGGATGATTTCCTGATAACAGTCATGATTTATTTAGAATTCCAGTCACACTTAACCAGCATGACTACCATAGCATTTTGCAGCGATACACCATCCCATCTGGTTTGCACTTAGTGGGACTATAATTTGTTTATCAACAGGACAATGATCCAACACACCTCCAGGCTGTGTATGGGCTATTTGAACAAGAAGGAAAGTGATGGAGTGCTGCATCAGATTACCTGGCCTTCACAATCACCCGACCTCAACCATATTGAGATGGTTTGGGATGAGTTGGACTGTGTTTTTATTTTATTAATTTATTTTACCTTTATTTAACCAGGTAGGCTAGTTGAGAACAAGTTCTCATTTACAACTGCGACCTGGCCAAGATAAAGCACAGCAGTTTGTTACATACAACAACAAAGAGTTACACATGGAATACACAGACATACAGCCAATAATACAGTATAAATACAAAAATAAGTCTTTATACAGTGAGTGCAAATGAGGTAAGATAAGGGAGGTAGGGCAATAAATAGGCCATGTTGGTGAGGTAATTACAATATAGCAATTAATCACTGGGATGGTAGATGTGCAGAAGATAAATGTGCAACATAAATAAATAAATACATTATGGGGATGAGGTAGTAGGATGGGCTGTTTACAGGGCTATGTGCAGGTGCAGAGATCTGTGAGCTGCACTGACAGCTGGTGCTTAAAGCTAGTGAGGGAGATATGAGTCTCCAGCTTCAGTGATTTTTGTAGTTCGTTCCAGTCATTGGCAGCAGAGAACTGGAAAGAATGGCGGCCAAAGGAGGAATTGGCTTTGGGGTGACCAGTGAGATATACCGGCTGGAGCGCGTGCTATGGGTGGGTGTTGCTATGGTGACCAGTGAGCTGAGATAAGGCTGGGCTTTACCTAGCGAAGACTTCTAGATGACCTGGAGCCAGTGGGATTGACGACGAGTATGAAGCGAGGGCCAGCCAACGAAAGCGTACAGGTCGCAGTGGTGGGTAGTATATGGGGATTTGGTGACAAAATGGATGGCACTGTGATAGACTGCATCCAGTTTGCTGAGTAGAGTGTTGGAGGCTATTTTATAAATGACATTGCCGAAGTCGAGGATCGGTAGGATGGTCAGTTTTACAAGGGTATGTTTGGCATGTGAAGGAAAAGCAGCCAACAAGTACTCAGCATATGTTGGAACTCCTTCAAGAAGCTGGTTGAGAAAAGGCCAAGTTTGTGCAATGTTGTCATTTCTTTTTTATTTAACTAGGCAAGTCAGTTAAGAACAAATGATTATTTTCAGTGATGGCCTAGGAACAGTGAGTTAACTGCCTTCTTCAGTGGCAGAACATCAGATTTTTACCTTATTATCTCAGGGATTTGATCTTGCAACCTTTTAGTTGCTAGTCCAATGCTCTAACCACTAGGCTACCAAGCCACAGGGTGGCTACTTTGAAGAATCAAAAATTTAAAATATATTTTGATTTGTTTCACACTTTTTTGTTTACTACATGATTCCTTATGTGTTATTTCACAGTTTTGATGTCTTCATTATTATTATACAATGTAGAAAATTGTAAAAATAAAGAAAAGCCCTTGAATGAGTAGGTGTTTGCCCCCCCCCCCCAAAAAAAAACATTTGATATATTTTTTGTCTTAAGGGGGAAGGTGTTACAGGCTTTGGTTTTTCCATTTATATTTTGAGGTTGGACATTAGGATATTAGCACAATGCCCGCATCGAATGGTGTCATCTCGTTAGTCAATATGTTTTACACCTGTGCTGGCTTGTCATCTCGTTAGTCAGGTGTTTCACCTGTGCTTGCAAAGGTGATATTTAAGAGTTGCTGGCCCAATGCTCCAGTTGGCTTGGATGTTGGATCTCGAGGCTTAACACCTTTAGTTGGCTCTCCCTGTTTTTGTTTTGCTCCGCTTTTTGATTTGCGGTAGCAGCCCATCCTCCCAGTCTGTCCTTGGGCCTGTGTAGGGATCATGTCTGGTTTGTTTTGAACAGAAAGGCAGTGCAGTTTAGTTTATTTTTATGATTTTTTATTCATTGTGAGGAAGGAGGAAGCCATGTTGTGGTCAGAAGTGTTTGTAACTAGGAAACTGTAAAATTAATAAAAATATAGTGAACAAAAATATGAAGATTTTACTGAGTTACAGTTCATATAAGACAGTCAATTTATGAATGTCACATGGCTGGGAAGACAGATATGCATCTGGTAGTCACATAAACCTTTAAAAAAGTAGGGGCGTGGATCAGTCAGTATTTGAAGTGACCAACATTTGCCTCATGTAGCATGACACATCTCCTTCGCATAGTTGATCAGGCTGTTGATTGTGGCCTGTGAAATGTTGTCCTACTCTTCAATTGCTGTGCGAAGTTGCCGGATATTGGCGGGAAATGGAATGCGCTGTCGTACACATCAATCCAGAGCATCCCAAACACATTCAATGGGTGACATGTTTGTGTATGCAGGCCATGGAAGACCTGGGACTTTTTCAGCTCCCATGAATTGTTTACATATACTTGTGACATGGGGCAGTGCATTATCATGCTGAAACATGAGGTGATGGTTGTGGATGAATGGCACGGCAATGGGAGTCAGGATCTTGTCACAGTATCTCTGTGGAATCAAACGTTCACAACGTTGACATCAGCAAACCTCTTGCCCACACTACGCCATTCACGTGGTCTGCGATTTTGAGGCTGGTTGGACGTACTGCCAAATTCTCTAAAAACAATGTTGGAGGCAGTTTATGGTAGAGTAATTATCTGGCAACAGCTCTGGTGGACATTCCTACAGTCAGCATACCAATTGCAGGCTCCCTTAAAACTTGAGACACCTGTGGCATTGTGTTGTGTGACAAAACTGTAGATTTTAGAGTGGCCTTTTATTGACACAAGCACAAGGTGTACCGGTGTAATGATTGTGCTGTTTAATCACCTTCTTGATATGTTAAACCTGTCAGGTGGATGGAATATATTTGCAAAGGAGAAATGCTCACTAACAGGGATGTAAACAAGTTTGTGCAAAAATAATTTGAGAAGAAGCTTTTTGTGCATATGGAACATTTCTGTGATCTTTTATTTAATCTCATGAAACATGGGACCCACACTTTACATGTTGCGGTTTTATTTTTGTTCAGTATAATAAACTCCATAGGAAAAGGAGTACTGCACAATGATGTTGGGGAAATAAGCAGCAGCAGCAAGCTAGCTAGAGCTTTCTCCAACAGAAAGGTGAAGTATTGAGAAACGGATGAATTGACACTGACCAAAATAACTCCTGTTGCAAATATTAGTTTAATTGACAAAAGATTATGCTTGCGTAAACGTGCCCGGACATGCATGCAATAAGCAATGGTTCCTCCTTTAAAAGTTGTGTCATATTCTGTGGCACGTTATTTAATTGTCAGACATTTTTTCTGTTAATGCAAGTTAGTGCTAGTTTGACCACCAGAGGGCATTTTTTAGATGCATTTGATAGTATTCCATATTGGCATTACCAGAGAATGAATATGTTTTGTAATAACATAGTATAGGGGATTGATTTTTAGAAAAGTGGCTTAATTAATTTGATTAATATTATGGTGTTTCTATTCCGAGAAAAACCAAAAAAAACTGGGTTTCCATTAGGATGGAATGGAAAATATGGCGCTGTACAACGTGACAGTGTAGGATACAGCATAAGAGGATTGGAGGATTCTAAAATTGTTTGCCTTCATTGTAAAACTTGGCAATATTTCTCTATCAGTGATATTTATTCACATGGTAATTCGTTATGGATCCATAACTAAATCAACATCTACATTTTGAAAGTGTATTTTTATCATAATTTTATTAACCTGTTTGGGCTAGGGGGCAGTATTTTGAAGTTTGGATGAAAAACGTGCCCAAAGTAAACTGCCTGTTACTCAGGCCCAGAAGCTAGGATATGCATATAATTAGTAGCTTTGGATAGAAAACACTGAAGTTTCTAAAACTGTTAGAATAATGTCTGAGTACTAACAAAAACCAGAGCAAAATCCATCCGGGATGTCTGAATCAGTCATATCACACTGTTTTCAATTGGCATGCTATTCAAAGCAGGATATTTTAGCTCCCAGATTGCAGTTCCTATGGCTTCCACTAGATGTCAAGTCTTTAGAAAAAGTTTGGAAGCTTCAATCATGAAAATCAAGGGAGTAAGACCACTTGTTCCTGAGTTCATGTCAAGTGTCCTGTTTTGGATTTTGCGCGTAACAGGGAATGCGCGCTCAGTTCTTTTTCTCTTCTATTCAGCAGGTTATATTCCGTCTATTATAGTGTATATTCATTTTAGGGTATCTGAGTATTGATTACAAACACTGTTTGACTTTTTGACGAACTTTAAGGGTACTTTTGGGATATCGTTTGTCTGCATGGATGAAAGACTGCGCAGGTGGATTACTGAACAAAATGGAGCTATATGGATATAAAGAGGAACTTTATCGAACAAAAGGGCCTTTTATTGTGTAACCTGGATGCTTTCATATGCCATCAGAGGAAGATCATCAAAAGTAAGCGATTTATTTTATGCTATTTTTGAGTTTTGTGACTCCTCAGGCAATCAAATGTTCTGCTTTCGCCGTAAAGCATTTTTGAAATCTGACAATGATGTTAGATTAAATACAATAAGAGCATAACATTACTGCACCCTAATTTTCTAATTCTAGTCTAACCAATACCCAAACGGAGATTCAGTGAAAATAAAATCTCATTGATTTATCAAGACCAGTCCCCAAGCTTGTCTCAGATTAGCGCGAAACAATGCAGAAATCTTATTGCTTCAAAGATCTTCTTGCTTCAAATCCTATTGATTCTAACTTCAATATGCTATTTAAATAAATAAGACCTACACCAATTTTAACAGCACATTACTCAACACTAGTGAAGTGACTCATTTAGCCTCTTGTAGGCCTACAGTATATCAAAAAATATATATATTAAAGACATGACTTTCCACCAATAATTACATTTAGAGGATTGGAGGATTCTATATGAATATCTAAGGGGCATTTTCCATTAGGATCTGTAAGAATATCTGAGAATATCTAAGGGGCTTTTATTTAATTCCAAATTAATTAATAATAATCGCTTTGTTTAAAAAGTAACGATTTTTGGGAGATTTCGTTTTCATTTAACCTAGAGTGAGCGAGAAAAGGCAATTCTTGAACATGGGGTGAGACATTGTCACTAATATGTAAATGAAACCTTTTGTTATTTAGAATGATTTATTTCTGGAGAAACCCAAGTTGATTATTTAACAGACATCTCTTGCTTATATTCAATCCACACATATATTTTAAGAATATCATGGAATATAATTGAACATTTTTGTTTCTCCATGCTTGTCTCTGAGCAGCGCGAAACAGTGCTGAATTAGACGTCCACAGTGGGAAGGCTATATATAACGATATTTTTTAGATTATTGTTTATTTTTTATTTTTTTAAACGACAGTGAACAAATATAATCTGATTAAAAGCCACAATAATATGTATAATGGCCAAAATATAGCACGGCCAGTAGCCATTATGGCGCAGTACAACGTGACCATGTGTTTGAAAGAGTATTTTTCAGTAAACAAC
>QNTS01000001.1:2702450-2791892 GCA_003317085.1 Hucho hucho
TGACCAAATACTTATTTTCCACCATAATTTGCAAATAAATTCATTAAAAATCCTACAATGTGATTTTCTGGATTTTTTTTCCTCATTTTGTCTGTCATAGTTGAAGTGTACCTATGATGAAAATTACAGGCCTCTCTCATCTTTTTAAGTGAGAGAACTTGCACAATTGGTGGCTGACTAAATACTTTTTTTCCCCACTGTATATATATATATATATATATATTAGAACCATTAGAAAACAGGTGAACACAGAACCATGTGTGTTTACCTGTTTTGTACTGTTCTGTAGTTTCATCCCAATGATTCGTCTGACAAATAGATTTGTGTCCTGCAGGCCCAGGAATGGATCAAAGCTGGTGAGACATTCATACATCATCTTCATAAACAAATCAACCATGGCCCTTGAGCAATCAAGCAAGCCGAGCATCCCCTCAATGTGTGGGGGGCAATTTCTCGCCAGGGACCAGGCCAATATTAGATTTTTGATGGTAAGTTTGGCTATTTACAAAGCAAAAGCCTACACCTCACGGATGGTTGTGTTTCACAATAATTCACTCTTAGCTCCTTTTTCAGGTATCATGACTCAAGATTTATTTGAGGAAGAAATCATCAAGAGATATGCTGGACCCTATGTCAGAGAGGTTCTGAGACCACATCGTTTCTTTCAAGATAGGATTATGGCCTATTTTCTTTTATTGTACCTGATGTTGGCTGTTAGGCTTTTTTTCTTCTCCAAACACAGATGATGACACAAAACACACTGCCAAGCAAAGTTTTCATTGCAAATGAGGGCATACACTGGGTCAAGACGTCAGCAGAGTAAGTAGCCTTTTATGAAGTAAAATAAAGGTTAACTCATCAATATAAAAGTGTTGCATAGTCATCAAAAGCTCTGCTTCTTGGCAATATAACAGCGTTGTCAGATTTCAAAAAGGCTTCACGGCGAAAGCACAACATTTGATTGTTTGAGGATAGCACCTCTAATATGTCTGCTTTAGCATGAATTCATAAACCAGCGCGGTTCACACAAAACCCATTTCACAGCGAAAACAAATCCCTTACCTTTCGAAGAACTTCTGCTGAGGGCTTCCCAAGTGTCCAACGAAGACATCCAATGGTTCTTTTGTTAGAAAACGTCATTTATTATATCCATAAATCTTCGTTTGGTTGGCGCGTTATGTTCAGAAAATCCAACGTCGACTCGCCCATTGAAACGTGAAGAGAACGCGTTCAAATATACCTAATAAACTTTTCCTAAACAAATCAAAGACCAGTTATAATGCATCCTTTTATGAATATTAGCGATAATATTTAACTCGGATGGTAACCTAAACGTTATGAAAGAAAAATTATGTGGCGCGCATCCAGTCTCGCGCCCGAGAAATCTTGTTGACATCTGAGCTCCCCTGACCATTTCCTGTTTCTATCCGTTTTGCTAACTCCAATCACTCTCTTTGTATATAGACTGCTGACATCTAGTGGAAGCCATAGGTACTGCAATCTCGGAGCTGGATTGCCTTGAAGTCAATGGGGAGAGTGTCAAACAGAGCAAAGGTCACAAAAAACTGCAAATCCGGATGGATTTTCCTTGGGTTTTTGCCTGCTATATCAGTTCTGTTATACTCGCATACATTATTTTAACACTCTTAGAAACTTCAGTGTTTCCTATCCAATAGTACTAATTATGTGCATATCCTATTTTCTGGGCCTGAGTGGCAGGCATTTTACTTTGGGCACGCCAGACTCTCCAAAACCGTCACCTATGCAGCCGCTCCCTAAGAAGTTAAATAAAAGACCATCAACACCTACGGTAGAGCTACAGTATCTCTACATGTAGGTCTCCTGATTTAAACCTGATCGACCTTGTTTGACATCAACTGAAAACATTAATCCGTAACTCTGCCAAGCCGACAAGCAAAGATGAACTGGTCAAGGCCATCAAGATGTTTTGGCTAGAGAAATTGACGATACAACAGTGCAAAAAATACATTGATCATCTCAGCAAGGTTTTTACCTGTGGTCGTGGAGCTGGGTGGATGTGCGACTAAAATGTAGTTTAAATAAACATCCGCATTTGAATGTCTTTTCTCGTTATTTTATTAACGAAAGCATAAATATGTCGATGAAGAAATACTGTACTGCTGTTTTGAGTTAGAAATGTAACACCAAAGACATTGCAAGTTGCCGGGCTATAAAGTATTTTGTCTATCTACCTTTTCAATTACTTTTAAGTTTGGGATATACAAATGTACGCTTTTTATTATTAGTTACATTGTTTTAGTTCAAACGTGCAGACTTTTTTTCTTTAAAATATTGTTTTATGTAGGATGCTACATTTTTGACCAGTTACAATTGTAAGTAGGCCTAATAAAACAAACACTACTTCTATTAGGCTGTGAAGCCTCATAACTGTCTGAGGTAGGCTAAGTTATTTTATATAGGTCTAGGCTTGGAAGAAGTAGACTCCAATTAAGCCCTCTTGTTGTTTGTAAAGTCAAATTAAAATGAAGATTATTGTTGAAATGAATTGCTCGACTGATGTAGGTTTTCTCCATCTGTTGGTGTGAAACACTTGCATAACAAGTTAGCTATATTTTCAGCACCAGACACCCCTATTGATTGCGTAGGTAGATGTGGAAAGGTAGATACAAATGATTTGTTGCAAGTTGGGGGGGGGTTCACACCTAGCTCGGCTTAGTAAAGGTTGAATAGTCTATTGTTTAGCCCATTCTAGAAATGTTGTTAGCATAGTTCACAGCCTGCTACGCTTGTGAAAAACGAATTATTATACTTTTTCCCCTTTTACTTGTTAACATCTTAGGGAGCGGCAGCTGAGGTGTCGGTTTTGGAGAGTCTGGCGTGCCCAGAAACTAGGATATGCACATAATTAGTAATATTGGATAGGAAACACTCTGAAGTTTCTAAGAGTGTTAAAATATTGTCTGTGAGTATAACAGAACTGATTTAGCAGGCGAAAACCCGAGGAATTTCTGTCCTGGAAAAAGTGTTTTTGACACATTGCCTCATTTTGAACCCCTCCCTATTGAAAACAGCTATATATGGGAGCAAGATTGCAGTACCTATTGCTTCCACTGGATGTCAGCAGTCTCTAGACAGTGTTTGGTGATGTTAGGATGCTCTCGATCGTAAGAGAAGAATTTCGAACTTGTCACCAGATGTAAACAGAAGAGGATGCGCGTTCATGGGCTCGCTCGCGCTGTTTTTTTTTCCTTTCCTATCGTCCAGTGTATAATCCGGTTGAAATATTATAGTAAATATACATAAGTGTTCCTAAGGATACATTATTAATGATGTTTGATTGTTCTTGGACAAGTGTATAGGTTGAACGAGTTCTCTTCACGGTTCAATGGGCGAGTGGACGCTGTATTTTATGAACATAACGCGCCAACCAAACAGAGATTTATGGATATAATAAATGACTTTTTCTAACAAAAGAACCATTGGATGTCTTTGTTGGACACTTGGGAAGCCCTCAGCAGAGGTTCTTCAAAAGGTAAGGGATTTGTTTTCGCTGTGAAATGGGTTTTGTGTGAACTGCGATGGTTTATGAATTTATGCTAATCTAAAGTATTGTCGGTGCTATCCTCAAACAATCAAATGTTGTGCTTTCGCCGTGAAGCCTTTTTGAAATGTGACAACGCTGTGATATTGCCAAGAATCAGAGCTTATGATGACTATGCAACACTTGTATATTGATGAATGTTTAATAATTCAACTTTTGGATTTTGAATTTGGCGCCTTACATTTCACCCTAAGTAGTTAAGATTCGGCCTCAACCCCAATTAATACATTTGGGCACAGTTGATAGCGTGCTGGACTTCGGGCTAGCATGTTGAGGGTTCTAAACCTGCTTCTTGCTTGCTTCATTACATGATTAAGCCGGTCTCAGAGCAAATAGCCTGGATTTTTACTCCCATCTCGTTTCTCGCCCTCTTCCATACGTGATTCTCCACCAGACTGGGTTGCCTCATTACTGTTGATGTTGAGACTGGTGTTTTGCGGGTACTATTTAATGAAGCTGCCAGTTGAGTACTTGTGAGGCGTCTATTTCTCAAACTAGACACTAATGTACTTGTCCTCTTGCTCAGTTGTGCACTGGGGCATCCCGGTCCGCCTTCTATTCTGGTTAGAGCCAGTTTGTGTGTATTTTTGGGATGTCTGACCAACACCACTCTAGCTCTGCCACCTTTCACCGCAGATATGGAAGGGTCATATCGGCGGATGCGATGGATTGAGACTCAGACCATGCAAAAAGTTCTCTAGCTTAAACACGGATTTTGATGGTGGTTGTATGTTAATTAGATTCCCGCGGGGCTGCAGAAATTCTAGGCTAAGGGTTAAAAATGCAGGTATAATACAATTGCTGAATTGAAAAAGCTGTGATAGTGATGAGTGCAGGGAACTCCACTGAGACAGGAGTTCAGATCTGGTCATTCTAATTGCCCCTCCATCTCTCTAGGAGTTTGAAAACATAAGCATTATTAGAATCATATTTTTTTAATGATAAGACAACTGTCAAAAAACGCAGTAGGGAGTTGGCCCCCCGCCATTTTTCGAGATGAGTGTATTTTGGTTAGGCCAACTCAAGGCCCAGACAGATATGCTAATGTCAGGGCAGCTCTTTTTTGTAAATAAGGGGGAGATTACACTGTGTTCTCTAAGCACTTGTTTTCCATGCACTTGTTATCCCCTCCATGCTCATCACCAAGCTTAGGACTCTGGGTCTGAACACCTCCGACTGCAACTGGATCCTGGACTTCCTGGTCTGAGGGTAGTCAAGATCACCTCCACAACGCTGTCCCTTAACACAGGGGTGTATGCTTAGTCCCCTCCTGTACTCCCTGTTCACCCATGACAGTGTGGCCTCGCACAACTCCAACACCATTATCAAGTTTGCTGACAACAGTGGTAGGCCTGGGGGGGGGGCATCCACATCGATGGGGCGGCAGTGGAGCAGATAGACAGGTTCAAGATCATCTGTGTCCAAAGCACTAAAGACTTCAAATGGTCCAAACACACACACACAGTAGTGAAGTAGGTGCAACAGTGCCTCTTCCCCCTCAGGAGGTTGAAAAAGCTTGGCAATAGCCCTCAAATCCTGAAAAGGTTCTATAGCTGTACCATTGAGAGCATATTGACTGGCTGCATCACTGCTTGGTATGACAATAGCACTGCCATCGATCGCATGGCACTACAGAGGGTTGTGCAGACAGCACAGCATATCACTGGGACCGAGCTCTCTGCCATCCAGGACCTCTATATCAGGCGGTGTGAAAAGAAGGCCCGGAAAATCATGAAAGACCCCAACCACCAAGCCTATTTTCTCTGCTGTCACATGGCAAGAGGTACCAGTGCATCAAGTCTGAAACCAACAGGATCTTGAACAGCTTCTACCCCCAAGCAATATGACTGATAAATAGCTAACAAAATAGCTACATGGACCGAGTTTACCTTGTATCTTTATTTACCTTTTATTTCAGTATTTGCAGTGTCTCTATGCACACTCACACAAAGCCTCACTCGATCATTTGCTCACTCACACAGAATATGCAGATACATTTATACCGACTCTACACACCCGCACACCCAGTCACATACAAGCTGCTGCTACTCTGTTTATCTTATATCCTGTTTCCTAGTCACCTTACCCCTTTACATTTCTACCTCCATCACTCCAGTATCCCTGCACATGTAAATATGGTATTGGAACTGACTTCTTAAATATTTCCTTCATTGTGTATTTCTTATTTCTTGTGTGCTTTTTCTAGTAATACATTGTTATTGATTATTGCATTGTTGGGTTTTGAGATTGCAAAAAAGGCATTTCACTGTACTTGTGCATGTGACATTAAAACTTAACTTGATCGCATGCATGTGCATTTATTGCATTTTTGGTATTCGTATGAATGCAAGTATCCCTAAAGCAATTTTGTTAGAGTAGTGATGACCAACATATATTTTATTATAACAAGAAATAAATGGTCCCTTCAAGTCTACAAAAGGCTGCTGAAATGGCCTAGAAAACATTCAGGGCTCTATTTTAACAAAACAAACACAATGGTAAATCTAAGGGCTGGCGGTAGCGCAATACAGTGCCTTCAGAAAGTATTCACACACCTTGATTTTTTCCACATTTTGTTGTGTTAAAGTAAGATAAAATTTATTTAATAGTCTTTTTTTATTGTCTTTTTGTCAACAATATACACAAAATACTAGAATTTCAAAGTTGAAGACATTTGTAAAAAATTTAAAGATTAGGCAAATAATCGTCTTGAGTCAATACATGTTAGAATCATCTTTGGCAGTGATTACAGCTGTAAGTCTCAAAAAGCTTACCACACCTGGATGTACAACATTTGCATGTTATTATTAAGCTGTCAAAATGGTTGTTGATCATTGCTAGACAACCATTTTAAGTCCAAACTGTAACTTGGCCACTCAGGAACATTCACTTGGTAAGCAACTCCAATGTTGATTTGACCTTAGTGTTTTAGGTCATTGTCCTGCTGAAAGGTGAATTAAACTCCCAGTGTCTGGTGGAAAGTAGACAACCAGGTTTTCCTCTAGCATTTTGCCTACTTTTTTATCCTGAAAATGCTGCAGTCCTTAACGATTACAAGTATGCCCATACCATGATGCAGCCACCTCTATGCTTGAAAATATGGAACATGGTTCTCAGCAATATCTTTTTAACCTTTATTTAACTAGGCAAGTCAGTTAAGAACAAATTATTATTTACAATGGCGGCCTACACCGGCCAAACCCGGAAAACGCTGGGCCAATTGTGTGCTGCCTCCCAATCACAGCCGGTTGTGATACAGCCTGGAATCGAACCAGTGTGCCTGTGGTGCCGCCTCTAGCACTGAGATGCAGTGCCATAGACCGCTGTGCCACTCAGAAGCCCAAATATGTTTGTGGCAAATCCAGTACAACACTTTGTATTCACTTTGTGAAGCAAACACGATGCATCCTTTGGAATATTTTTATTCTGTACAGGCTTCTGCATTTTTCCCTTTGTCAACTAAGTTTTTATTGTGGAGTAACTACAAATGTTTTTGATCAATCCTCACTTGTCTGCTATCACAGCCATTAAACTCTAACTGTTTTAAAATCACCATTGGCTTCATGGGGAAATCCACAAGCAGTTTCCTTACACTCCGGTAACTGAATTAGGAAGGACGCCTGCATCTTTGTAGTGACTGGGTGTATTGAAACACCATCCATAGTGTAATTAATAATTTCACCATGCTCAAAGGGATATTCAATGCCTGCTTTTTTTTTGTCCATCTATCAATAAGTCAAATCAAATTGTATTGCTCACATAGACATGATTAGCAGATGTTATTGCGGGTGTAGCGAAATGTTTGTGCTTCTAGCTCTGGCAGTACAGTAATGTTCAACAAGTAATATCTAACAAATTACACAACATATACCCAATACACACAAATCTAAGTAGGAATGAATTAAGATTATATACACTACCGTTCAAAGTTTGGGGTCACTTAGAAAGTCCCTTGTTTTTAAAGAAAAACACATTTTTCGTCCATTAATATAACATAAAATTGATCAGAAATAGACTATTGTAGCTGAAAACGGCAGATTTTTAATGGAATATCTATATAGGAGTACAGAGGCCCATTATCAGCAACCATCACTCCTGTGTTCCAATGGCACGTTGTGTTAGCTAATCCAAGTTTATCATTTTAAAAGCCTTTTAAATGATAAACTTGGATTAGCTAACACAACGTGATATTCCATTAAAAATCAGCCATTTCCAGCTACAATAGTCATTTACAACATTAACAATGTCTACACTGTATTTCTGATCAAGGATAATTAGCCTTTAAAATGATAAATTTGGATTAGCTAACACAACGTGCCATTGAAACACAGGAGTGATGGTTGCTGATAATGGGCCTCTGTACGCCTATGTAGCTATTCCATAAGAAAATCAGCCGTTTCCTGCTACACCAGCTTCTTGTTGTTTCAAGTTTTGAGGGAGAGTGCAATTGGGATGCTGACTGCAAGAATGTCCATCAGAGCTGTTGCCAGATAATCTAATGTTACTTTCTCTACCCTTAGCTGCCTCCAACATTGTTTTAGGGAATTTGGCAGTACGTCCAACCTGCCTCACAAGCGCAGACCACGTGTAACTATGCCAGCCCAGGACCTCCAAATCCAGCTTCTTCACCTGTGGGATGGTCTGAGACCAGCCACCCGGACAGCCGATGCAAGTGTGGGTTTGCACAACCAAATAATTTCTGTACAAACTGTCAGAAACCTTCACAGGGAAGCTCATCTGCGTGCTCATCGTCCTCACCAGGGTCTTGACCTGAATTCAGTTTGGCATCGTAACCGACTTCAGTGGGCAAATGCTCAACTTCGATGGCCACTGGCAGTCTAGAGAAGTGTGCTCTTCATGGACGAATCCCAGTTTAGACTGTACCGTGCAGATGGCAGACAGCATGTATAGCGTTGTGTGGATGAGTGATTTACTGCTGTCAACATTGTGAACAAAGTGCCCCATGGTTGCGGCGGGGTTATGGTATGGGCAGGCATAAGCTCCTTTACAGTTATTGCATTGTAGTGGCTTGTGGACAACTGCTCTTATTGCATACTTTACGTGTAGGGTTGTGCCCTTTATCAAGAACCAACAGACTTTATTCCTTTTCCCCATATACCATGTTCAGGCCTCCATCGACACCACGGCTATGACTCCTTTAACTGGTTCTCTACTCCACAGTTCAAAGCATAAGACTTCGGAATTTGCAATTCTTGTGATTCCCAACGCTTCCTCTTCAGAAACCCTATTAACCAGAACAAGCCCACTCCTGGTTACTCTGATTCCACTCTTCCCAACACATACTTCACCTTCTTTGGGTTTCCTAGGTATACATCCTTATCCAAAAAACGCATCCAAACAAGAAACAAATCCGACCTACACTCATCATCCATTCCAATTTTTACCATTTCCTTTTTGCTCCATTCTTTGACACTACGGTTTTCTATTCATCACCTTCAACTTTACTCAACACTGTTCTCAATTCAGACTTGGTATCCAATTCCGCCATGATCCTCCTCCTGTGACGACTCCAAACTGTAGCAAGGATGAACCACCGTGGGGTTTATCGGTGGTTGGCATCCAACGTTATGGTGCATTACTGCCACCTACTGTACTGGAGTGTGGGCCAGAGACAGGGAGGAACTAAATCCTACCTGCCAGCCTGATTCTTTTAAAGGCCCAGTGCCGTCAAAAACGTGATATAAATGTTCCTGTGCTTTAAATATACTGAGTGTACAAAACATTAGGAACAACTTCCAAATATTTAGTTACACCCCCTTTGCCATCAGAACAGCATCAATTCGTCAGGGCATGGACTGTACAAGGTGTCAAAAGCATTCCATGGGGATGCTGGCCCATGTTGACTCCAATGCTTCTCACAGCTGTTTCAAGTTGGCTGGATGTCCTTTGGGTGGTGAACCATTCTTGATACACAGGGGAAATTGTTGAGTGAAAAACACAGCAGCGTTACAGTTCTTGACACACTCGAACCATACACCGTTCACAGGCACTTACAGTGCATTCGGGAAGTATTCAGACCCTTTGACTTTTTCCACATTTTGTTACATTACAGCCTAATACTAAAATAGATTAAATTGTTGTTTTATTTTCTCATCAATCTACATACAGTACCCCATAGTGACAAAGCAAAAAAGGGTTTTAGGAATTTTGCAAATGTATAAAAAAACTGAACTGTCACATTTATGTAAGTATTCAGACCCTTACTCAGTATTTTGTTGAAGCACCTTTGGAAACGATTAGCCTTGATTCTTCTTGGCTATGACGCAACAAGCTTGGCACACCTGTAATTGGGGAGTTTCTCTCCTTGTCTGCTGATCCAATCAAGCTCTGTCAGATTGGATGGGGAGCGTCGCTGCACAGCTATTTCAGGTGTCTTCGATTGGCTTCAATTCCGGGCTCTGGCTAGGCCACTCAAGGACATTGAGACGTGTCCCGAAGCCACTCCTGTGTTGTCTTGGCTGTGTGCTTAGGGTTGTTCTCCAGTTGGAAGGTGAACCTTTGCCCCAGTGTGAGGTCCTGAGTGTTCTGGAGCATGTTTTCATCAAGGATCTCTCTGTACTTTCTTCCGTGAATCTTTCCCTCAAACCTGACTAGTTTCCCAGTCCCTGCCACTGAAAAACATCCCCACAGCATGATGCTGCCATCACCATGCTTCACTGTTTCCTTCAGACATGACACTTGGCATTCAGGCCAAAGAGTTCAATCTTCAACAGATGAGAGAATCTTGTTTCTGATGGCCTGAGAGTCCTTTAGGTGCCTTTTACTGAGGAGTGGCTTCCGTCTGGCTGCGCTACCATGAAGGCCTGATTGGTGGAGTGCTTCAGAGATGGTTGTCCTTCTGGAAGGTTCTCCCATCTTCACAGAGGAGCTCTGTCAGAGTGACCGTCGGGTTCTTGGTAACCAAGGCCCTTCTCCCCCGATTGCTCAGTTTGGCCAGGCAACCAGCTCTAGGAAGAGTCTTGGTGGTTCCAAATGTCTTCCATTTAAGAATGATGGTGGCCACTGTGTGTTCTTTGGTATTTTCAATGCTGCAGAACTGTTTTGGAACCCTTCCCCAGCTCTGTGCCTCGACACAATCCTCTTGGAGCTCTAAAGACAATTCCTTCAACCTCATGGCTTGATTTTTGCTGTGACATGTACAGTCAACTGTGGGAACTTATATAGACAGGTGTGTGGCTTTCCAAATCATGTCCAATCAATTGAATTTTCCACAGGTGGACTCCAATCAATTTGTAGAAACATCGTAAGAGGGTGTGAACAATGCGGATTGGGTGTAGACAAAGGAGACCTCTCCAGTAGGTACCAAAACATTCAAAGGCCATTTTCTCAAAAGTGAGTTTACAACTTCAAAGCAGAATTACTTTCCCATTGTTACTCAAAAATGCAGTGTATGATATACCATTTTGTATCTCACAATTTCACATTTTGCAACATAAGACAGATTTGATTTGGTCGGTCACATATGCTGAGCACTTGTTGGCTGCTTTTCCTTCACTCTGCGGTCCAACTCATCCCAAACCATCTCAATTGGCTTGAGGTCGGGTTATTGTGGAGGACAGGTCATCTGATGCAGCACTCCATCACTCTCCTTCTTGGTCAAATAGCCCTTACACAGCCTGGAGGTGTGTTGGATAATTGAAAAACAAATGAAAATCCCACTAAGCGCAAACCAGATGGAATGGCGTATTGCTGCAGAAGCCATGCCGGTTAAGTGTGCCTTGAACACTAAATAAATCACTGACAGTGCCACCAGAAAAGCACCTCCACACCATCACTTCTCCTCCTCCATGCATTACGGTGGGAACCACACATGCGAAGATCATCCGTTCACCTTCTCTGCTTCTCCCAAAGACACGGCGGTTAGAACCAAAAATCTCATCAAACTAAAGGAAAGATTTCCACCAGTCTAATGTCCGTTGCTTGTGTTACTTGGCCCAAGCAAGTCTTTTCTTATTATTGGTATCCTTTAGTAGTGGTTTCTTTGCAGCAATTCGACCATGAAGGCCTGATTCACGTCTCCTGTGAACAGTTGATTTTGAGATGTGTCTGTTACTTGAACTCTTTGAAGCATTTATTTGGGCTGCAATCTGAGATGAATTTATTCTCTGCAGCAGAGGTAACTCTGGGTCTTCCTTTCCTGTTGCAGTCCGCATGAGAGCCAGTTTATTCATAGCGCTTGATGGGTTTTGCGACTAAACATGAAGAAACTTTGAAACTTCTTTACATTTTCCGAATTGACTGACCTTCATGTCTTAAAGTAATGATGGACTGTTGTTTCTCTTTACTTATTTGAGTTGTTTTTGCCATAATATGGACTTGGTCTTTATCAAATAGGGATATCTTCTGTATAACACCCCTACCTTGTCTCATTAAGGAAATTCCACAACTTAACTTTTAACAAGGCACACCGGTTAATTTAAATGCATTACAGATGAATAACTCATTAAGCTGGTTGAGAGAATGCCAAAAGTGTGCAAAGCTGTCTTCAAGGCAAAGGATGGCTACTTTGAAGAATCTGAAATATAAAATATATTTAGACTTGTTTAACACTTTTTTGGTTACTACATTATTCCATAGTTTGTCTTCACTATTATTCTACGATGTAGAAACTAGCAAAAATAAAGAAAACCCTTGAATGAATAGGTGTGTCCTAACTTTTGACTGGTACCGTAAATATTCAGACCCTTTGCTATGACTCAAAATTGAGTTCAGGTCCTGTTTCAATTGATAATCCTTAAGCCAGCCCCACCCATCTCTTTAAGGATTCACATGTGAGGTCATGTGCTAAAGATTAATATTAAAAGTGGTCAAAGTAATATCCTACAATGACGAAAAATTCAAGGTAAACAAGTGTCCAGATAAAAATATTTTATAAATATTAGATGAAGCTTGCCCAGACACACTTGTCTAAATTGATTGGTCATGTGAAAGAAAGGCTATAACCCCCAGCTACTTCTTGTCAAGTGGATGGGTCTCTAAAGAAGGTGTAAACAGTACAGCCAAATGGTTCCTTGCATCGTAGCAATAACAGAAAGTGTCAATATAAAGAAAATAATATACAGTATGTACAAGAAGAATATCAATAACAATATGAGTGATAGATGAGGTAGTTATATGCATACAATCAGGGGTAATGTGGCTGAGCAGCAGGATAAAAAAAATAATAGCAGCAGGAACGTATGGCGTGTGTGTTAGGAGAAATTCATTTGAATAGAGGCACTGCAGATAGTGCTGATGGTCTGTCTGAACCACGCATGAACAAGGGAATCTATATTCTGAGAGCCTGTTTCTGTCCTGCCCTTGACTTTGGTGCAGGGCGTGTGATGTCCATAGCCTCTTCGTCGAAAAACTCCCTGATCTTTTCAAAAACATATGTTTGTCTAGCTGTGTCCAGTCCAGGTGGTGCTTGTACAGGCAGACCATCTATGGGAGGAAGGATGTCAGCATTGCGCAGCAGCTGAAACCTGATCCCGACAGTCCAAACGCTCCTTGGCGACAACAACACCAGGCTCCAGAGCATCGAAGCTGTAAAACAGGAAATAACCAAAACAAATTTAGAAGACATTACAACCTTGCACAACATCAATTCACCTCCCAAGTTTAGATAAGAAAAACTCATACAATGCAATGAAAATGATATTCACCTGAAGTGCTGGTACTGCTTGATCTGTGGCAGCGGCCTGAAGTATGGAGTCAGGGGTTGTTGCCAGCCATAGCTTTCCACCAGCACCGTACCATCCTCCAGTCCAACCCGCTGTGGGATTTTGACCCGTCACAGTGCTGTCCTTCACAACACCAGCAATCTCAGACAAAGTGTTCACTCTGGTCTTTTTGAAGCGCTGCTTGATGAGGCTGAAGCACCAGTCGGCGGCAAACTTGGTGTGGCCTGTGATCAGGAAGTGAAGGTCCAGACAGTGGTGGAGCATGTGCATGGTCTGCCAGGCACAATACCAGACACTGCAGTTATCACAATTCAGGTCCACACCTGTTTCCCCAACTCCGTAGTTGGTGAAGAAATGGTTCATGTAGTTGGTGACTGCGCTGCTGCCTTTTCTGGATGACATACCTACATCAATCAAGTAGTTGACTTGTGGTATTCCTTCACAGCAGACACCAAAAAAGCCACACTTGCAAGGAGTTAAAGTAGATCGGACCTAGTTGCATAGGGTCAGAAGGATAGTGCACCTGCAGACAACAAAGTGTAAAATGTAATATAATTTTTTATTGCATGATTATCAGATGTTTCACTTACCTAAAAATGTGCAGAGCAGCAGCACTGCATACAGAAACATAATCTTGGAAGTTAAAATGATAACACACAGCCCGACTACACGTAATGTAAATAATGTGAGATCGATAAAAGTAGTGCCAATCATGATGGAGGTCAATTAAATTATAAAAATGTGTTTATGCATTACATACCAAGTGTTGTCATCGATTTCTTGTAGAGACGCCACACTGCTGCTTTTGTCACATGGGATGGCAGCAGCTTTCCACCAAAGTGTTTGCGTCCTGGTTGCCGTCCTGATAATACTATTGCATTATTCTCTGTTGTTGATGAAGTTCACCACTCGCTGCAAGTCCTCATGCTTCAGGTGTAACCTGTGCTTGCTTGGGCCAGCTCTCTTTTTGATGGGAGGCATTAGATCATTCTCCTTGTATGACTGGTGGAGGAGAGTCAGGCGTGTTCTACTGATGATGAAAGACAAATTACAGATACAAATATTTTGGCATTATCATCTTCTTTGGGATTGGTGTCCCATCCACGGGACAGTTGAGCTAACGTAGGCTAATGCGATTAGCATGAGGTTGTAAGTAACAAGAACATTTCCCAGGACATAGACATATCTGATATTGGCAGAAAGCTTAAATTCTTGTTAATCTAACTGCACTGTCCAATTTATAGTAGCTATTACAAATTGAAAAAAAGGGGTGGATCCTTAAGAGGTTTTAAACAACAGATAGCCATAATCACCGTCAGACACACCTGGATAACTTGATGGGTCATGTAATCATCTGGCGAAGAGGTGTCTTTTGTTTAGACATGCTAGTGAAACAATGAACCATAATCCTAATCCATAGAGTACTAGCAATACAAACCAAATAGGTACAATGTTAGCTAGCTAACAATAGGTTATAACTAGCAATGCGAAATGGCATTCTGAGATACTACACACAGATCATAAATGTAAAAATAGCTAGTGAGCCAGCCATCTAATGTCAGCTAGTGTGCAAAGTTGTCATCAAGGCAAAGGGTGGCTACTTTGAAAAATATAAAATATATTTTAATTTGCTTTTTTGGTTACTACCAGATTCCATATGTGTTATTTCATAGTTTTGATGTCTTTAGTATTATTCTACAATGTGGAAAATAGTACAAATAAAGGAAAACCCTTGAATGAATAGGCGTGTCCACACTTTGACTGGTACTGTATGTAAATAAGGTATCTGTCAAGCTCTTGTGTAGCTGGTGCATAGTCAGGCGCAGGAGAACAGTACTGAGTGAGCAAAAAACTTTACTCAAACAAAACGCTAAACGCGTAAATACAAAATAAACATGCCAAACGCAAAACAGGAGAGGCATATATGAAATGCACCAGCCGGAAAAAAACGGCTTAACAAAAAACAATCACACACAAGGACATGGGGGGGAAAACAGAGGGTTAAATACACAACAGATAATGATGGGGAATGCAAACCAGGTGTGTGAAAAACAAATCAAGACAAATGGAAAATGAAAATGTAGATCGATGATGATTAGAAGACCGATGACGTCGACCGCCGAATGCCGCCAGAACGAGGAGGGGAACCGACTTCAGTCGAAGTCGTGACAGTATCAGTGTTTTATTTTTAATAACCTCTAAAAACCTGTTTTCACTTTGTCCTCATGGGGTATCGCATGTAGATTGAAAAGGATATTTTATTTATTTAATCCATTTTAGAATATGGCTGTAACTTAACTAAATGTGGAAAAAGGGAAGGGGTCTGAATACTTTCCAAATGCACTGTAATTATTTTATCTTGCCCAGTCACCCTCTGAATGGTACTGTAGACATACACAATCCATGTCTCAATTTACTCAAGGTTAAAAAATATTTTTACGTGTCCCCTCCCCCTTCATCTAAATCATTTGATAGAGAAAAACGGCTGCATTGTAACAAAATATTTTTGACTTTATCTAATGATGTTCTAATCAATATTCTCTCAGTTATTTTATCCGATTTTTCTCTTCCTTTCTTCCTTCCCTCCCCTACTAGAATCAGTACTTGGACTAGATGCCTGCCCTTAGTGTCTCCGTTCCACTGCTTCTGCGATCTATGCACCACCACTGTCCAGCTGCCCTGAAGTGAGCTTGGAACACCATTATAAAGCTTACTGTATGCTTCCCAGTCAAAACAGTTCGCATATATTATGATGTTTTGGTGTTTCGGCTGTTCGAGCACACACAATGTTTTTTTTGATGCAAGCAGAAGTTCGGTAGCTGAAGTCTACGCCCCTTCTTCAGTGATTGGTCAACGGTAGGGATTCTTGTTGTCATTTAGCGAGAGACGACTACTTTTACTTTTTCGTTGAGAAATACTCCACCGAACATCTTAGTTAGGTGTAAAATTGCGTGACTAAGACCTCTGCAAAAAAATGTCAAAATTAATGACAGATTCCTTCATTTATCTTGATCCAGACTAATTTGCAGAAGTGTTTTTTAAAATGTTTTTATTTAACAAGGCAAGCCAGCTAGAAATGAGGAATCGGCCCAGAAGCTGCCCTCTTCCGGGGCGCCGGAACTGATTGAATCAGCCCGGAACCGGGTGTCGGACTCAGCCCGGAATCAAAATGAATGACTGCCCAGCCTACTTTGCCGGAATCTTACAAGAATCCCCCAAGTGGCCCGATGCTAATTTAAATAAATATATACAAATGACCATTATACATTTTATACACACAAATTATACCCATCCACAAAAAAACATCTTATGTTGGAGGAAACACCATACACCTGGTGACCGTGTCAGCGTGCATGCGCAGGAGTCGCTACATCGCGATGGGACAAGGACATCCCGGCTGGCCAAACCCTCCCCTAACTCAGACGACGCTGGGCCAATTATGCATTGCCTCATGAGTCTCCAGGGCGCAGCCAGCACGGGTCTCAAACCAGCATCTGTAGCAACGCAGTTTGCACTGCGATCCAGTGTCTTAGACTGCTGCGCCACTCGGGAGGCCCCATCCACAAAGTTTTTAATGCTTATCAACTGCCTTGCACAAAGTATCAAAATACTAAAATACTACTACACAGGACTCTTAAAATACAATTAACATTTAAATAAAATAAAAAATTATCACAGAAACAGAAATAAAATAGGAAAAAATAAATATTGAAATGTTAATTAGATAAAGCAGCCCGTGTAATCATCTGCCAGAGAGTAGCCCCAATCGGCCCGAGCCCCAAGTAATACATTTTGGCCAGATAACTACCACCGGAATCGGCCCGAGCCCCAAGTAATACATTTGGGCCAGATAACTCACACCGGAATCGGCCCAAGCTCAATCCCCGCATCCTAGCCATAAGTAATACTGCCGAAGGCAGCCCAGAACCGGGCCACATGAGATCAGCCGAGTCTGACTCTCACCCGAGTGAATCTTATTTACAATGACGACCTACCAGAAATAAGGGGCCCTGCTTCGGAAATCTATACAGAATAAAAAAAATTAAATCATGTTTGAGGTGCAAAGCACGCTTCATCTGTTCCATGGACACACAAAAAATCTGAATAAGACCAGCTCTTGTGACTCACCGATGCCACCTCACCCATCGCCTCCATGATACTCCATATAATTTTGAACGAATCACCCAGGTAACATTGATCCAAAACCCTCACTCCGACTATAAACAAATCTAGGGATTTCTTAGTTTCCATCACAACTTTAATGGTTTTGTTTCCTTTTTTCTTCATGACTGTAGCCCACTCGTACTCACTCTGTACTCACCATCAGTTTCGAACAGAACATCCATTTCTGCCAACCTTTCGAAAGTGCGCTCAGGTTGCTTATTAGTCAATCAGGCCCAATTGCTGGCCAACCTGGGCCAACTCCCATCTCAAGGAAAAAATAAGGTCTGCTAAGCAAAAACCGGGTAAAAAAAATCATTTATAAGAATGATGTAAGTACAGAAATTGTTAGCTCAGTGGGAAATTAATATCCAACTAGTAAGTGACAAGTGTGTGACAGCATTACAGATTTCCTATGATCTTCTATGTAGAACAACCTCTTACCTTCTAAAGGCTCTTGTAGCTTGTGAGCATCATAGAGAAAAACATTACATTCATGTTCATGGGAGTCTCAGCTTTTTATAGTTGGGTCATACTAGTTTGTACCTTAAACCGTTCTGACTTTATAGAGGTTATTGTGAGAATAACCATTTTCGAGATCCACCCTTGTCTCACAAACACTGCTTGAGCTCAGCCCCCGTTAATCACACAGACTAATGGTTGGTATCAGTGGATGCTGACGATATAGATGAATCCCATGCACCAGCAGTCAGTATCTCAAACACAATATTTAAAAGGGGTTTGAAGTCCAAAACGTGCTGGTATCACAGTGGGAGTCCTACACCATAAAATGTACACAAGGGCTGGTACTCTAAGGGGAAAGTATTGTAAACTCAGCAAAAAAAGAAACGGCCCTTTTTCAGGACCCTGTCTTTCAAAGATAATTTGTAAAAATACAAATAACTTCACAGATCTTCATTGTAAAGGGTTTAAACTCTGTTTCCCATGCTTGTTCAATGAACCATGAACATGGAACTGTGGAACGGTCGTTAAGACACTAACAGCTTACAGACGGTAGGCAATTAAGGTCAAAGTTATGAAAACTTAGGATACTAAAGAGGCATTTATACTGACTCTGAAAAACACCAAAAGAAAGATGCCCAGGGTCCCTGCTCATCTGCGTGAACGTGCCTTAGGCATGCTGCAAGGAGGCATGAGGACTGCAGATGTGGCCAGGGCAATAAATTGCAATGTCCGTACTGTGAGATGCCCAAGACAGCGCTACAGGAGACAGGACGAACACCTGATCGTCCTCGCAGTGGCAGACCACGTGTAACAACATCTGCACAGGATCGGTACATCCCAACATCACACCCGCGGGACAGGTACAGGATGGCAACAACAACTGCCCAAGTTACACCAGGAATGCACAATCCCTCCATCAGTGCTCAGACTGTCCACAATAGGCTGAGAGAGGCTGGACTGAGGGCTTGTAGGCCTGTTGAAAGGCAGGTCCTCATCAGACATCACCGGCAACAACTTCACCTATGGGCACAAACCCACCGTCGCTGGACCAGACAGGACTGGCAAAAAGTGCTCTTCACTGACGAGTCGTCACGTTTTTGTCTCACCAAGGGTGATGGTCGGATTCGTGTTTATCTTCGAAGGAATGAGCCTTACACCGAGGCCTGTACTCTGGAGCGGGATCAATTTGTAGGTGGAGGGTCCGTCATGGTCTGGGGACCCCCCCTCACAGCATCATCGGACTGAGCTTGTTGTCATTGCAGGCAATCTCAACGGGAAGACATCCTCCTCCCTCATGTGGTACCCTTCCTGCAGGCTCATCCTGACATTACCCTCCAGCATGACAATGCCACCAGCCATACTGCTCCTTCGGCGCTTGATTTCCTGCAAGACAGGAATGTCGGTGTTCTGCCATGGCCAGCGAAGAGCCTGGATCCCATTAAACACGATCGGAGGGTGAGGGTTAGCGCCATTCCCCCCAGAAATGTCTGGGAACTTGCAGGTGCCTTGGTGCAAGAGTGGGATAACATCTCACAGCAAGAACTGGCAAATCTGGTGCAGTCCATGAGGAGGAGATGCACTGCAGTACTTAATGCAGCTGGTAGCCACACCAGATACTGACTGTTACTTTTGATTTTGACCCCCCCTTTGTTCAGGGACACATTATTTCATTTATGTTAGTCACATGTCTGTGGAACTTGTTCAGTTTATGTCTCAGTTGTTGAATCTTGTTATGTTCATACAAATATTTACACATGTTAAGTTTGCTGAAAATAAACGCAGTTGAGTTTATAAGGGAGGGCAAAGTGACATTAACCCCCATTTAAATGATTGACGTCCCGACCGCCTAAAATGATACCGGACGTTCTAGAAAACCTGAACCAGTCTGTGTGGGGTGCCGGGATCCTGCTGATACTACGCCAAATGTCAAAAACAGGTCTCTTTGATCAATATCTTGCACACAATCTTAAATAAAGGTCACTGCAAACCAAAATTAAACAACAAAATGTACACAAGGGCTGGTAATCCAGTGGGAAAAAAATTATGAAGGGCAACGTAACATATAGTATATGGATATAGTCCTACCATATACATGTCTGCCTCCTCTTGAGTTGATGTCAAACTACACTCTTTGAAAAAAAGGGTTCCAAAAGGGATATTTGGCTGTCGCCATAAGAGAACCCGGAACCTAAAAGGGTTAATCAAATAAGTATCCTATGGGGACAGGCGAATAACCCTTTTAGGCTCTAGATTTTTTTTTAAAGCTGCTAAGAGTGTAGAAATGTGGTGGGAGGAATAACTTGAATTTACTTCCAAAATTGCATACTTTACAAACATTTGTACTTTATATACAGCATTATAAGACAGACCTTTAAAAGGCATGTTCTAGGGATATTGACTGTCATGCAGGGTACTTATCCACTGATGTGGATTACAAATAGGTAATCAGAATGTAAATTGTTCAAAGTTAAACCGGTTATTATGAAATTATAACCATGAAGTTAACAAAGCACATATAGGGATATCTATTGTTAATGTTTTACCTGGATAAACATGCACCAGCACTTGAAACTAAGTTCTGCATTAGTTGAGAACTACAATGCAGCACCCTTTCATTCAGCCAAGGTGACCTTTGCAATAGAGATACTGAGAGACAGGCAACAAATGAAGATGCACCTGCACAAAGGTCATTGGCTTCTCTCAAAAGGACATCACAGAGATAGATCTGACAGACACCATGTGAATAACAATGACACAGAATTATCTTTAGCCAGTGTAGCGATAGCCAAATGGGATAAATATTGGGCTGTATTGTGGACTAAATGCTATCCCAACAGTTTTTCTGTTGATATTTTTTATTAGAATGAGTTGTGTTTAGTGCAATTTGATTTAACAGTGTGTTGAACTCAAGCATAATAACTGCAGAAATGATAACAAAATGGGGTCATGATTGTGTGTCAATTGTTCACTAACTGTGGTGAATTCTTCAGAGTCATACCTGCCTCTATTATGTGAATTGCAGTAATCATGTGATTAGAAACTCTGAGCTTATTGGTCTGTTTGAATTAATTGTTTGGTTGCAGGTATGACAATGCACCTCTGCCCAGTTACATGACAACAGGCATCTCTGTAAGTATACTGTAAGTCTTAATTTATCCTAAAGTGAGGCTATACCTGGGAAATGATCAAAAAAATAATAACAATGCTAATTTGAAAAAAGAAGTGTCAGAGGACAAGAATAGCTCAAGTGTTGCCTGTGTTTTTAGCCTGTGTTGCTATTCGTATGAAAAGCCATCACATACATCAGTAGAGATGGCGAGACCATGAGGGACAAGGGGATGACTTTTGGGTTAGACAGCCACACAGGTCCTAACATGTATCTTTGACTGCAGGGTCTTCAGAGGTCAGAAACAGTCTTGCTTGATTTCTCCTTGTCACTTGGTCATGTCTTTTATAAAGGGAGAATGGAAGTGCTTTGATTGTCAATATGAATAGAAAATTCAAGTGCTTTATTGTTGAGAAACTGTTTATTCATAGAATTAGTGGAAAATAAATGTTGACTAGAACAGGTGTTATGGATGTAGTTTGGTTGCCATTGAGAATTGAAAATGGAATACATAACATGGATCATTTTGCTATTTAATTTGGAATTTTAGGACCATTGTAAGTATAAAATATTGAATTTGCCTTTACTACTTAAAGCCCATAGAAACACATTGAATAACACAGTCAAAAAATAATACAGTTTTGAAGTGTCTGTCCTATATCTGGGAGATATAAGATAGCTCAGCAAATATTTTTTTATTTTCTGTACACATATTTAACCCTTTTTTTGTTGGCACAGAACTTCTTCCATTCGTTTTTGAAACCGGTACCGGGTTACCTTCAGACGAGTCTTGTGACACATAGGAGTCCAGTCCATGTTTGTGAGTGTCTCCTCTTTCCATAGAGCCCCACAGTGGAAGAGTCATAATTCCCATTAAACATTGCGGTCAAACACAGAAGTGATCTTTCCACCATTCATTTTTCACATAATGAATTTTACAAACACTTCAAATTAAGTATGTGTTTGGTGTAGGCTTACCTTGTGGTGACGTTTTGATAACCGTGTAATTGTCTTTCAGACAAGGTCAGTTTCATCAATATAATTGCCTCAATTTACTATCAAAAATGTGAAATGCTAATTAGCAAAAGAGAAGACTTCAGCAAGACTACAAATTCCTGCATGTCATCTGTAGCCGACACTGTCAACTACCGTTCACCAGCATTAGAGTCCTGTGCCCAATCCATGATGACTTCTTACATCCCCTTTCTCTGTCTTAGCTATCCACTGATTACACTTTAGCTAGCTAGTTAGCAGAGCAGTATACACGGCCGGTCAAAAGTTTTAGAACATCCTACTCATTCAAGGGTTTTTCTTTATTTTTAATATTTTCTATATTCTACAATAATAGTTTTGACCGGTAGTGAATCAAAAATTATTTTGTATTATTAGCCTGGGGTCTCCTGAGTGGTGCAGCATCTCAGTGCTACAGGCGTCATTACAGACCCTGGTTTGATTCCAGGCTGTATCCCAACCGGCCGTGACTGGGAGTCCCATAAGGTGGCGCACAATTGGCCCAGGGTCATGTTGGTGTCATGACTGGCCTGTGTGGATCAGGTTGCCGTAGATCACAGTTCTACAGAGACATCCCCCACTCCCGCACAGGGGGAGGTATAGAGGGATTGCGGGGGGGTTATGACACCTCACACCTATTGTAAATCTGATGGCAGCAGACAAATCCTTGGTCCTGTTAGTGTTTGGGACTGGAATGTCTTTGTGTGGGCCTTATGGAGAATCTATCTCAGAACTGTAACATGCAATAAATTGACTTTGGGACAATATATTTAATCAGACAAAATGGTGGTAACAATGATGTAATATGAAAATGAATGTCATTTTTTATATGTTATTAAAAGTTAAATAACGACATTGTAACGAAAACATTGTAACTTGAAGAGTTTTCATAATATGTACATGATGTTTACACAGTGTGCATTTGGTAGAAAATATCCAGATCAAAGAGAATATTTTTGTAAAGATGAACTGTGAATGTTGTTGTCTAAACTAGATCAGGGTAAAATCCTGATACCTTGCCTTGTAACGAGCTACGCCCCAGGGAACCCAGAGAGCATGCCATTAAGACGGAAACGCCCCTTTGTGACCCGAGGGTATAAAAACTTGTGAGTTAAGAATTTGCATACAGACTGAAACGGACCACAGCTGCAGTTTGATCTAAGATAGTCGCGACCCAACAAATGCAACACGAGGTTGAGGACAAAGCAACCTCTTAACAATCAAGGCTATGGTTGATTACTGTATCTTTTTTATTTATTTTTTATTTCACATTTATTTAACCAGGTAAGCTAGTTGAGAACAAGTTCTCATTTACACCCGGACCTGGCCAAGATAAAGCAAAGCAGTGCGACACAAACAACAACACAGAGTTACACATGGAATAAACAAGCGTACAGTCAATAACACAATATAAGAAAAAAAGAAAGTCTATATGCAGTGTGTGTAAATGGAGTGAAGAGGTAAGGCAATAAATAGGCCATAGTAGCGAAGTAACTACAATTTGGCAAATTAACACCGGAGTGATAGATGAGCAGATGATGATGTACAAGTAGAAATACTGGTGTGCAAAAGAGCAGAAAAGTAAATAAAAACAATATGGGGATGAGGTAGGTAGATTGGCTGGGCTATGTACAGCTGCAGCGATCGGTTAGCTGCTCAGATAGCTGATGTTTAAAGTCTCTCAGCACTCGGGTACGCCACCGAAGTTCCGCCCCTGTGCCTTCTTTTCGAAGAAGCTCAGCCCGGCGGAGCGCATCTATGATGTGGGGGACCGGGAGCTGTTGGCTGTCATCAATTCTCTGAAGGCGTGGAGACATTGGCTTGAGGGGGCGAAACACCCTTTTCTCATCTGGACTGACCACCGCAATCTGGAGTACATCCGGGCGGCGAGGAGACTAAACCCTCTCCAGGCAAGGTGGGCCATGTTTTTTACCCGTTTTGTTTTCACCCTGTCCTACCGACCAGGTTCCCAGAATGCTAAGGCAGACGCACTGTCCCTAATGTATGACACAGAGGAGCGGTCCATGGATCCCACTCCCATACTTCCGGCCTCTTGCCTGGTGGCACCGGTAGTGTGGGAGCTGGATGCGGACATCGAACGGGTGTTACGTACAGAGCCCACTCCCTCTGTGTCCAGCTTGGCGTCTTTACGTTCCGTCTGCTGTCCGCGACGGGTTGATCTATTGTGCCCACACGTCACCCTCTTCTGGTCATCCTGGCATCTTGGCCAAGGACGTGAGGGTTTATGTTTCCTCCTGCTCGGTGTACGCCCAGTGCAAGGCTCCTAGGCACCTGCCCAGAGGGAAGTTACAACCTCTACCCGTTCCACAACGGCCGTGGTCGCACCTGTCAGTGGACTTCCTGACTGATCTTCCTCCCTCACAGGGCAACACCACGATCCTGGTCGTTGTGGATCGGTTTTCTAAGTCCTGCCGTCTCCTCCCTTTGCCCGGTCTCCCTACGGCCCTACAGACTGCGGAGGCCCTGTTCACACACGTCTTCCGGCACTACGGGGTGCCTGAGGATATAGTCTCTGATCGGGGTCCCCAGTTCACGTCCAGGGTATGGAGGGCGTTTATGGAGCGTCTGGGGGTCTCGGTCAGCCTCACCTCAGGTTTTCACCCCGAGAGTAACGGGCAGGTGGAGAGAGTAAACCAGGATGTGGGTAGGTTTCTGCGGTCATTTTGCCAGGACTGGCCGGGGGAGTGGGCGGCGTTCATCCCCTGGGCAGAGATGGCCCAAAACTCACTCATCCACTCCTCCACTAACCTCTCTCCCTTCCAGTGTGTACTGGGGTATCAGCTGGTTCTGGCACCTTGGCATCAGAGTCAGATCGAGGCTCCTGCGGTGGTCGAATGGTTTAAGCGCTCGGAGGAGACCTGGGATGCCGCCCATGTGCACCTGCAACGGGCCGTGAGGCAGCAGAAGGCGAGCGCCGATCACCACCGCAGTGAGGCCCCGGTGTTCGCACCAGGGGACCGGGTCTGGCTCTCAACCAGAAACCTGCCCCTCCGCCTGTCCTGCCGGAAGCTGGGTCCGCGGTTTGTGGTACCATTCAAAGTCCTGAGGAGACTGAACGAGGTATGCTACAGGTTACAGCTTCCCTCAGATTACCGTATTAATCCCTCATTCCATGTGTCTCTCCTCAGGCCGGTGGAGGCTGGTCCACTCCAGGAGTCTGAGGTGTGGGAGGTTCCTCCGCCCCCTCTGGACATCGATGTATGTATATACTGTTTGAGCCATCCTGGACTCGAGGCGTCGGAAGAGTGTCCTTCAGTACCTCGTGGAGTGGGAGGGGTATGGTCCGGAGGAGAGTTCTGGGTTCCGCCGCGGGAGTTCCACCGTCTCCATCTTGATCGCCCTGCGCCTCGTCCTCCGGGTCATCCCTGAGGCCGGTGTCGGCGTGCTGCTGGAGCCGCGCGTCAAGGGGGGGGTACTGTCACGATTTCCGCCGAAGTCGGTCCCTCTCCTTGCTCGGGCGGCGTTCGGTGGTCGACGTCACCGGTTTTCTAGCCATCGCCGATCCATTTTTCATTTCCCTTTGTTTTTGTCTTGTTTTACACACCTCGTTTCCATCCCACAATTACTTGTTCATTATTTAACCCTCTGTTCCCCCATGTTTGTTTGTGAGTGATTGTTTTATTTGTATTGCGGTCCGTATTTGTGGGCTTGGATATTTTTGACGTTTGTTTTAATATTGAATAAAATATGCTATATTTACTCATATCTGCTGTCCTGCGCTTGACTCCTCTACACCAGCAACACACAGACGCATTACAGCAAAATGTATTTTGAAGTCTATATTATTAAATTATTGCACCCACACGCCAACGAGCGTCTGCGTTGCCAAGGGCTAAAATCTGTTCTATTTGTGACGCAGATCGCGCTGCAAGTCCTTCCTCTCCCATCTTCTCATTGGTTTACAGAAGCAGGTACACACGTGCGATTTCCTCATTGGTTATACCCACGTGGGTGACTGAAAGATGAACGAGGTCGGTGGGGGTAATGCACCTAATTTATGAAAGTTGCCAATCGCAATATAAAGTCCAAAGAAGAAAAAGCCTGGAAGGAGAAGAGATGACTAGAAACGATTCGGTTGACCATTTTATGTGTGGTTTAATTGTCGGAGTAGAGGACCTTGTGCATTTCAGGTAAAACAACAACTCAATGTTTATATCCCTGGACAAATTAGCTAGTAACAGCAAGCTATCTAAATAGGACAAATTAGCTAGCAAGTGCAAGATAGCTAGCTAAATTGCGATAAATGTTAATTGCTTTTCGACCTGTCCCCAAATTAATGTAATTGGTTGAGTTTGTTTTGATATTTTAACCTGCATGTCGTGATCGCGTTTGGTGTGGGGGGACAAAATAAATTTATGCACAATGGCGCACGCGCACAGACGGTTTGGGTTCCGTGTAAGATTAACAGCCTCAACTCCCAGGTGGACTCTGCAATGCAGCAGAAAAACACCCTTAGGAATCATCTGGAGGAACTCCAGAACAGTCACGCGATATCGCGAGACTACTGATCCAAGCAACCTAGCTCACAACCGGAACTCAGGGAACGAGGGAATGTAGATGACAGGATATTTCAGACCACCTCTCTTAGGGGTCCATCAGTCTCTTCCTCTTGACCATTCGGTCCATAGTGAAATGGTGCCTCCTCGCCAACTCAACCGAAGCTTGGCTTTTCCTCTTGTCCTTTCGGCCCACAATTCCCCACACGAGGGTGCAGATGCTCCCTGCGCATTTGGCGGGGATCGACTTGACATAATCGTAAAAAACTTCTGCATCTTTGACCCCGTTCCAGGAAAGCCAAAAAACACTGAGACGTTCTTAGCAGACATAGAGGACGCCTTGGATGGCTACTCTAAAGCTACAAATACCGACAGACTTTACTTGTTGAAGTGAATGTCCAACAGACACGTGACAAGGTTCATCCGTCTACAACAGCAACACGTGCAAAACGACTACACTAAACTTGCCACAGCTTTGAAAATAGAATTCAGTGGTTCTGCGACTCGCAAACACGACGTCTCTTTGGCTAACAAGGTCAAACAAGCTCGGAATGAACACCCACAAGCCTACTGTTCAGCTTACTTTGGCATGCTCACTGAAACAGGAATGGAAGAGCTATTGCCATTCAAACAATTGTTTCTGTCGAACATGTATCCCAACTACTTGGGCCCTACTGCCCACGTTGGTTTGCCAATCTCAGCATTTCGAGAGCTTAGCATTTGAAGCATCAAAAGCAAGCCAGGCTAAGAGCCCAGAGAGTTCTGATTTCGAGCTTGGGCGGGAACAATCACTCCAATTGGAATGTGCGGCATCAGGGACAGGGGCGGTAAAATATTACGCACAAAGGGGGTGGCTATCAAGTAACCACCACACCGATAACACCGCAGTAAAGATAGCTATGATAAAAGTCCCCAACCTAACAAGTCCCGTAGAGATCGACCTTGCCGCTACGTCCCTGCACCTAACCCTCACAAAGGATTAGTATACAAGGGCAACAAAGTGTTCAACAACGATCTAAACGTCTTGAAAATCGACACATAACAAACCGCTCCGTTCTTCCATCCCACTCCACTTTCTTGGGGATATGATGAGAAATACCAACTGGAACAGGTCATACCTTAACTTCTTAGGGAGCGGCTCCCGAGGTGACGGTTTTGGAGAGTCTGGCGTGCCCAAAGTAAAAGGCCTCCCACTCAGGCCCAGAAAATAGGATATGCACATAATTAGTACTATTGGATAGGAAACACTCTGAAGTTTCTAAGAGTGTTAAAATATTGTCTGTGAGTATAACAGAACTGATATAGCAGGCGAAAACCCGAGGAATTTCTGTCCTGGAAAAAGTGTTTTTGACACATTGCCTCATTTTGAACCCCTCCCTATTGAAAACAGCCATTTCTGGTAAGATTGCAGTACCTTTTGCTTCCACTGGATGTCAACAGTCTCCAGACAGTGTTTGGTGATGTTAAAGTTGCTCTGGATGGTAATAGAAGAAGAATTTCGAAGTGGTCATCGGATGTAAACAGAAGAGGAAGCGCTGTGTTTTTTTCCTTTCCTATCATGCAGTTTATAATCCGGTTGAAATATTATAGTAAATATACATAAGTGTTCCTAAGGATACATTATCAATGATGTTTGATTGTTCTTGGACAAGTGTATAGGTATAGGTTGAACGCCTTCTCTTCACGGTTCAATGGGCGAGTGAACGCTGTATTTTATGAACATAATGCGCCAACCAAACTGAGATTTATGGATATAATAAATGACTTTTTCTAACAAAAGAACCATTGTATGTCTTCATTGGACACTTGGGAAGTCCTCAGCAGAAGTTCTTCAAAAGGTAAGGGATTTGTTTTTTCGCTGTGAAATGTGTTTTGTGTGAACCGCAATGGTTTATGAATTTATGCTAATGGAAAATATTTGAGGGGCTACCCTCAAACAATCAAATGTTGTGCTTTCGCCGTGAAGCCTTTTTGAAATCTGACAACGCTGTGATATTGCCAAGAAGCAGAGCTTTTGATGACTATGCAACACTTGTATATTGATGAATGTTTAATAATTCAACTTTTGGATTTTGAATTTGGCGTCTTGCATATCACCGGGTAGTGCCCCACCACTCCCTAAGTAGTTAACTGATTTTTGCAATTAGTTCCAGTCATTGGCAGCAAAGAACTAGAAGGAAAGGCGGCCAAAGGAGGTGTTGGCTTTGGGGATGACCAGTGAAATATACCTGCTGGAGTGCGTGCTACGAGTGGGTGTTGATTTGGTGACCAGTGAGCTGCGATAAGGTGGAGCTTTACCTAGCAAAGACTTATAGATGACCTGGAGCCAGTGGATTTGGCAACGAATATGTAGCGAGGACCAGCCAACGAGAGCATACTGGTTGCAATGGTGGGTAGTATATGGGGCTTTGGTAACAAAACGGATGGCACTGTGATGGACTGCATGAGGCTATTTTGTAAATGACAAAGTCAAGGATCGGCAGGATAGTCAGTTTTACGAGGGTATGTTTGGCAGCATGAGTGAAGGAGGCTTTGTTGCAAAATAGGAAGCCGATTCTAGATTTAACTTTGGATTGGAGATGCTTAATGTGAGTCTGGAAGGAGAGTTTACAGTCTAGACAGACACCTAGGTATTTAAAGTTGTCCACATATTCTAAGTCAGAACCGTCCAGAATAGTGATGCTAGGCAGCAATCGGTTGAAGAGCATGCTTTTAGTTTTACTAGTGTTTAAGAGCAGATGGAGGCCATGGAAAGAGTGTTGTATGATTCTGCAGCTCTTTCAGGACATCAGCTGTATGGATTTGGGTGAAGGAGAAGCGGGGAGGGCTTGGGCCAGTTGCTGGCCGGGGTTGGGGTAGCCAGGTGGAAAGCGTGGCCAGCCGTAGAGAAATGCTTATTGAAATCCTTGAATTTGGTGGTGACAGTGTGTCCTAGCCTCAGTGCAGTGGGCAGTTGAGAGGAGGTGCTCTTATTCTCCATGGACTTTACAATGCTGCAGGATGCAAATTTCTGTTTGAAAAAGCTAGCCTTTGCTTTACTAACTGACTGTGTATATTGGTTCCTGACTTCCCTGAAAAGTTGCATATCGCGGGGACTAGCTAGTGCACTGCGCCACAGGATGTTTTTGTGCTGGTCAAGGGCAGTCAAGTCTGGAGTGAACCAAGGGTTATATGTGTTCTTAGTTCTACATTTTTTGAAAGGGGCATGCTTATTTAAGATGGTGAGGAAGGCACTTTTGAAGAACAACCAGGCATCTACTGACGGGATGAGGTCAATATCCTTCCAGGATACCCGGGCCAGGTCGATTAGAAAGGCCTGCTCGCAGAAGTGTTTTAGGGAGCGTTTGACAGTGATAAAGGGTGGTCGTTTGACCGTGGACCCATAACGGACGCAGGCAATGAGGCAGTGATCACTGAGATCCTGGTTGAAAACAGCAGAGGTGTATTTAGAGGGCAAGTTGGTCGGGATGACATCTTTGAGGGTGCCCATGTTTACGGATTTGGGGTTGTACCGGGTAGGTTCCTTGATAATTTGTGAGATTGAGGGCATCTAGCTTAGATTGTAGGATGGCCGGGGTGTTAAGCATATCCCAGTTTAGGCCACCTAACAGTACGAACTATGAAGATAAATGGTCGGCAATCAATTCACATCTAGTGTCCAGGGCACAGCTGGGAGCTGGGGGGGGGGGTCTATAAGAAGCGGCAAGTGAGAGACTTATTTCTGGAGAGATGGATTTTTAAAAGTAGTAGCTCAAACTGTTTGGGCATAGACCTGGATAGTAGGACAGAACTCTGCAGGCTATCTCTACAGTGATTGCAACTCCGCCCCCTTTAGCAGTTCTATCTTGACGGAAAATGTTGTAATTGGGGATGGAAATTTTAGAATTTTTGGTGGCCATCCTATATTGCAGGTCATTAGGTGCACTAGAGCATTGTGCGAATTTGGAGTCTTTTTATGTCCCACAAAACATGAAACAACCTACTGTATGATAGAGACAAAGAGAAAATTGTATGGCCATGCTAGCATTGGTCAAACTACAATTAATTTTCACCAGTGTGATTTACTTTAAATATGAGTCAAATACTTGACAGGATTGGCTCCAAAAGACTTTGCCAGCTGTCGGCCTCTTATCGGGCTTGCCAAAGAACCGTCCAAAATACTACACCAGGCAGAGAAAAACACATTATATTTAAATTTTAATTTTTAATACAGTTGACTTTAAAACATTATTTTCTTAAAAGTGCATTCGCTCTGAAAATGTGAAGGACAGCTGCACAGGAACCTTATGAGCTTGTCTTGCTTTCTCATGAATAAGACATTTTTATATAAACCTCAAAGCTTTCACCACATAGACACCGGTAAGTAGTTTAGGCATCTTTTTAATTAGATCAACTTCAAACAGTAGCAACCCTAATCCGCCCCAACATATATCTACGCCACTCAATAATGACCGTGAATCATAGCTTTAAGTGTTGCCTTTTTATGGTGCCATTTTTAGCAGACCTGATCGATCACACAGGCTGAGTGTAGTAGGCTCAGTAAGAGAACAAGAGTCTTCCTCAGGACAGGTGGGACTACATTTTGGAGGATACAAAGCTGCATCTGTGATTCCTCAGGAGGATTCCTGGCTTCCTTGGCCTAGTAGTGTGTGAAATATGTTATCTGGGCTCCATCGGGATTTCCGTGCAGCTCTCACTAACATTTGACCAACCTATTCAGGCTATCAGTGGTGGTGAGAGGATATGTACAAATCCACAACCTCATTCTTCCATTATCAGAACATCAAAAGATGTCAGACCAAATACTTCCCTTATCCGCTGTTGAATGTTTTAGTTGGCATGCCCATTAACTTTTATTTTATCAAGACCATGGTATAAAAAGGACGGCAGTTTTTTTCCAATATTGAAAGTATGTCCTGATGAAAAATGTTTTTCTGTTCAACATGCCAGAACATCTGAAAGAAATGCAATTCAATAATGAATCATATGAAGTTGTGCTGGATGTAGACATAGCTTTATGAAATGGCAGCTCAAAAGAACAAGTGCCCCTAATATATGTTTCTACTGAATAATTAGGGACACAAATTTTCGGTCCCACTTTAAACTTGATCTACTGTAATTTTAGTCTGCATCAACCATTACACTACTGTTCTAATAGGCTCAACAATAGCCCAACTTGTGAGTATGAGAGAATCAGTACTTCTGATTGGTTGCCCTAAATGTCTTAGTTTATCTGTTTACTCTGACCAGGGAGATAGTCTTTGAGTTCCTTTGATGTGAGGACTGTGATTTGAAATGGGAACGCAGCACTGGTGGAACGTCCCAGATCGTCCCTCGCCTATACTCTACGAGCTGTTATTGGAAGCCAAATCCCATAAATCAATGAGGCACACAATTGTAATTAGGGGACATTTGTGTAGGGATCCAACTCTCATTACGGCCGGTCCACCATCAATCCCCCAGTCTGCTGCACTACTGGTCCTCTGGTGTCGTAAAGGACAATATGGCCAGATTTAGATTCATTTTGAACCCAGCCCAAATTAATCTCCAGCCAGCAATAAGTAGCTTTGTGATGATAATGTTGACAGGGACTGTGTCTTAGAACCATCTTGAATTTTGATGCCAGAAACAATGGCGCAGAGCAGATTCAGAAATGTGCACCGAAGGGGCCAAAGGGTGGGATTGGGAATTCCCATAGCACTCGACAGGAAATCTCGTAAACAAAAGCTATGAATGGGGAAGGGGTTAGTGGGTACCCATAAGCCTTATGTGTGAGGGAATACACAGATGAGTCCACCTCGTGGAGCTCCTTGCAGAGGCTGGTCCCACTCGTGGAGCTCTGAGCAGATGTAGGCTTGGCAACAGTATCAAAGAGACAAAGGAAAAAAAACATTGATATACTGGGCAATTGGATGGGAAGAAAGAATGGGTCTCAGCTATGACATGACACCTTGAGTTTGAAATCTCTTCTCGTTATTGAACTACAGTAAGTGAAGTGGATTTACACCCAGTAACAGATTTACAGTAACGGAATTACATCATGGGTCGCTGATCTGTACTATACAGAAATGCATAATGATGGATATGAATGTCATTCTCTTCATGGTTATGTATCCTGAATAGGTACAGAAAGGTAGAAATATGCAATATCATCCTTTGCATAAATGGGTATTATTCTACATACTGGCTATTATTCTAATGAGCTCCGCACCCAAAGAAGACCAAATTTGGTTGGTCTGAACCAATCATAGACTTCTATGTTTTACAAGTTTGGACTGCACAGTAGATGCAAAGTACAGTACAGTACAGATGTAAGATCTTAATTTGATCACCCTGTTGCAGGAGAACCTTCCTAGAAAACAGGACATGTAAAACCTGTAGTGCATTTGATATGCAGTTTTAGAAACTGTTCTTCGTCTTGTAAGCATTACATAGCAATGCAGGTATTTTGATAGCGCACAGGGCTGCAGGTCAGAAGGTTGTGAGTTTGCAGTCCACCGTGGACAAGAGTAGGGGTGGAAATATCTCCTTTTATAGTAAAAGCATTGCATTAATCTGTCATCGTATTTGCAGGTCCGAGAAAATATTACCTTTTATAAACATATCATGCAATTCTACATAATTTTACATATAGTTGAATTCGGAAGTTTACATAAACCTTAGCCAAATACATTTAAACTCAGTTTTTCACAATTCCTGACATATAATCCTAGTAAAAATTCCCTGTCTTAGGTCAGTTAGGATCCCCACATTATTTTAAGAATGTGAAATGCCAGAATAATAGTAGAGAGAATGATTTATTTCAGCTTTTATTTCTTTCATCACATTCCCAGTGGGTCAGAAGTTTACATACACTCAATTAGTATTTGGTAGCATTACCTTTAAATTGTTTAACTTGTTTCAAACATTTTGGGTAGCCTTCCACAAGCTTCCCACAATAAGTTGGGTGAATTTTGGCCCATTCCATCTGACAGAGATGGTGTAACTGAGTTAGGTTTGTAGGCCTCCTTGCTCGCACACGCTTTTTCAGTTTGCCACAAATTTTCTATAGGATTGAGGTCAGGGCTTTGTGATGGCCACTCCAATACCTTGACTTTGTTGTCCTTAAGCTATTTTCTGGAATTGATTTGCACTTTTCGCACCAAAGTACGTTCATTTCTAGGAGATAGAACGCATCTTCTTCCTGAGCGGTATGACGGCTGCGTGATCCCATGGTCTTTATACTTGCACAGATGAACGTGGTACCTTCAGGCATTTGGAAATTGCTCCCAAGGACGAACCAGACTTGTAGAAGTAAAAAAAAAGGTCTTGGCTGATTTCTTTTGATTTTCCCATGATGTCAAGCAAGGAGGCACTGAGTTTGAAGGTAGGCCTTGAAATACATCCACAGGTACACCTACAATTGACTCATAGTATGTCAATTAGCCTATCAGAAGCTTCTAAAGCCATGACATAATTTTCTGGAATTTTCCAAGCTGTTTAAAGGCACAGTCAACATAGTGTATGTAAACTTATGACCCACTGGAATTGTGATACAGTGAATTATAAGTAAAATAATCTGTCTGTTAACTTCTTAGGGATCACTGCACAACTTGACCGTTTTGGAGAGCCTGGCGTGCCCAAAGTAAAATGCCTCCCATTCAGGCCCAGAAAATAGGATATGCACATATTTGGTACCATTGGATAGGAAACACTCTGAATTTTGTAAAACTGTTAACCATTTGTCTGTGAGTAAAACAGAACGGATATGGCAGGCAAAACCCCGAGGAATTTCTGTCCTGGAGAAAGTGGTTTTCACAGAGTGCCTCATTTGGAACCCCTCCCTCATGAAAATGCCCATAAAAGGGCATATGAATGCAGTACCTATCGCTTCCTCTGGATGTCCTTTGTCTCTAGAAAGTGGTTTCATGCTGTTCAGATGAGTTAGAACAGAGAANATAATACATTACTTTTTCTAACAAAAGAACCATGGATTGTCTTCGTTGGACACTTAGGATGACCTCAGCAGAAGTTATTCAACAGGTAATTGATTTGTTTTTGCTGTGAAATGTGCCACGCTGGCTAATGAATTCATGGCTATGTGAAAAGTATGTGAGGTGCTGTCCTCAAACAATCAAATGTAGTGCTTTCGCCGTAAAGCCTTTTTGAAATCTGACAACGCTGTGATATTGCCAAGAAACAGAGCTTTTGATGAGTATGAAACACTTGTATATTGGTGGATTTTTAATAATTCAACTTTGGGATTTTGAATTTGGCGCTTTACATTTTACCTGGTGGTGTCGGGAGTGGGTCGCTAGCGCCCCAATGATCCCTGAGAGGTTAACAGCCATGTCTAATGCCATCTATCATATTTATGTTTGACGGCGATACACTGTGGCGTACATCTACGTGGATCAATGTATGCCTTTTCTTTCAGCGCTACATGTAAGATCCTATTATATACAGTACCAGTCAAAAGTTTGGACACCTACTCATTCCAGGATTTTTCTTTATTTTTTACGACACCCTTCTTACATCAGCTGATGTCACAAAGTGCTGTACAGAAACCCAGCCTAAAACCCCAAACAGCAAGCAATGCAGGTGTAGAAGCACAGTGGCTAGAAAAAACTCCCTAGAAAGGCCGGAACCTAGGAAGAAACCTGGAGAGGTACCAGGCTATGAGGGGTAGCCAGTCCTCTTCTGGCTGTGACGGGTGAAAATTATAACAGAACATGGCCAAGATGTTAAAATGTTCATAGATGACCAGCAGTGTCAAATAATGATAATCACAGTGGTTGTAGAGGGTGCAACAGGTCAGCACTTCAGGAGTAAATGTCAGTTGGCTTTTCATAGCTGATCATTCAGAGTGTCTCTAGAGAGTTGAAATCAGCAGGTCTGGGACAAGGTAGCACGTCCGGTGAACAGGTCAGGGTTCCATAGCCGCAGGCAGAACAGTTGAAACTGGAGCAGCAGCACGACCAGGTGGACTGGGGACAGCAAGGAGTCATCAGGCCAGGTAGTCCTGAGGCATGATCCTAGGGCTCTGGTCCTCTGTGAGAAAGAAAGAGATAGAGAGAGAATAAGAGAGAGCATACTTAAATTAACACAGGACACCGGATAAGACAGGAGAAATATAACAGACTGACCCTAGCCCCCCGACACAAACTATTGGAGCATAGAGACAGGAGGGGTCGGGAGACACTGTGGCCCCATCCGACGATACCCCGGACAGGGCCAAACAGGCAGGATATAACCCCACCCACTTTGCCAAAGCACAGCCCCTATACCACTAGAGGGATATCTTCAACCACCAACTTACTATCCTGAGACAAGGCAGAGTATAGCCAACGAAGATCTACCCCACGGTACGAACCCGAAGGGGGCACCAACCCGGACAGGAAGATCACGTCAGTGACTCAACCCGCTCAAGTGATGCACCCCTCCTAGGGACGGCACGGAAGAGCACCAGTAAGCCAGTGACTCAGCCCCTGTAATAGGGTTTGAGGCAGAGAATCCCAGTGGAGAGTGGGGAACCAGCCAGGCAGAGACAGCAAGGGCGGTTCGTTGCTCCAGTGCCTTTCCATTCACCTTCACACTTCTGGGCCAGACTACACTACACATAGGACCTACTGAAGAGATGTGTCTTCAATAAAGACTTAAAGGTTGAGGCCGAGTCTGCGTCTCTCACATGGATAGGCAGACCATTCCATAAAAATGTAGCTCTATAGGAGAAATCCCTGCTTCCAGCTGTTTGCTTAAAAATTCTAGGGACAGTAAGGAGGCCTGCGTCTTGTGACCGTAGCGTACTTTTAGGTATGTACAGCAGGACCAAATTGGAAAGATAGATAGGAGCAACCCATAATGCTTTGTAGGTTAGCAGTAAAACTTTGAAATCAACCCTTGCCTTAACAGGAAGCCAGTGTAGAGGCAAACACAGGGGCAATATGATCAAATTTTGGGGTTCTAGTCAAGATTCTAGCAGCCATGTATTTCTTTCATTCTTAATGCTTTTGAGACAATCAGTTATGTTATGACAAGATGGGGCTATCTTCTGTTTACCACACCTATCTGGTAAAAGACGAAGTCCATACTATGGCAAGAACAGCTCAAATAAGCAAAGAGAAATGACAGTCCATCTTAAGACATGAAGGTCAGGCAATAAGGAAAATTAGAAGAACTTTAAAGTTTCTTCAAGTACAGCCGCAAAAACCATCAAGAGCTATGATGTAACTGGCTTAAATGAAAACCACCACAGGAAAGAAAGACCCAGAGGTACCTCTGCTGCAGAGGTTAAGTTCATTACAGTTAACTGCACCTCAGATTGCAGCCCAAATAAATGCTTCACAGAATTCAAGTAACAGACACATCTCAACATCAACTGTTCAGAGGAGACTGCGTGAATCAGGCCTTCATGGTCGAATTGCTGCAAAGAAACCACTACTAAAGGACACCAATAAGAAGCAGAGACTTACTTGGTCCAAGAAACACGAGCAATGGACATTAGACCGGTGGAAATCTGTCTTTAGGTCTGATGAGTCAAACGTTTTTATTTTTGGTTCCAACCGCCGTGTCTTTGTGAGACACAGAGTAGGTGAACCGATGATCCCTGCATGTGTGGTTCCCACCATGAAGCATGGAGGAGGAGGTGTAATGGTTTGGGGGTGCTTTGCTGGTAACACTGTCTGCTATTTACTTAGATTTCAAGTCACACTTAACCAGAATGACTACCACAGCATTCTGCAGTGATACGCCATCCCATTTGGTTTGCGCTTAGTGGGACAATCATTTGTTTTTCAACAGGACAATGACCCAACTCACCTCCAGGCTGTGTAAGGGCTATTTGACCATGAAGGGCAGTGATGGAGTGCTGTATCAGATGACTTGTTCTCCCTAATCTCAAGGAAAAGCTGCTAACAAGTGCTCAGCATTTGTGGGAACTCCTTCAAGGCTGTTGGAAAAACATTCCAGGTGAAGCTGGTTGAGAGAATGCCAAGAGTGTGCAAAGCTGTCATCAAGGCAACAGTTGGCTACTTTGATGAATCTCAAATATAACATAAACAAATCAAAATATAAGACTTTTATTGTTTACTACATGACACCATATGTGTTATTTCGTATTGTTGATGTCTTCACTATTCTTCTACAATGTAGAAAAAACTTTTGACTGGTACTGTATATCCCTGAAGGTTTGGTGAATATTGTCAAGTGATGTGTCCCGAGTACAATCTTAACTCACAGGTGGACAGTACCACATCTAAGGGCATGAATGTGTGAGCAGAATGTATTTTTCTGTAATATACTGATACAAACCTCACCCTATTTGGTTACAGGTAGAAATCTTTTTGGCTTTCATGTAGAACCATCTGTGGAAAGGGTTATACATGGAACCAAAAAGGGTTCTTCAAGGGTTCTCATAAGCGGACAGCCGAAGAATCCTTTTAGTTTCTAGATACACACTTGGTCAACACCATACCTGTAGCAAACATCTCAGAGGACCTCACATTTCTTCTGACTTTATCAGTATAGGTATGATCTGTTTATTTTACAGAAGATGGGCTAAAGAATCCCCTAAGCACTCTTAAAAAAGGGTTCCAAAATGGTTCTTCAGCTTTCCCCATTGGAGAACCCGTTTTGGTTCCAGGTAGAACCCTCTGTGGAAAGGGTTTTACATGGAACCCAAAAAGGTTATTCAAAGGATTGCCCAAAGAACCCTTTTCGATTCTAGATCATTGATGGGCAACTGGTGGCCCCCATTTTGTAGCCCCTCCCCCCCAAAAAACAAAAAGATAACTCACTTGGGATCTCAACTTACTGTTGAGAGTTAGAACAATAGAATACTCAGGCTGAAATTTTTGGTTGCGCATCAGCATTTTTTTCTCTTATGTCACTGATAGTCAATCAATTGGCAAATGTCAGCTTTATTTTAGTTTGGTAGTTTAGTCTAGCTGTCTAGCGGCAGGTAGCTGAACGTTTAAGGTAAAAAATCTGTTGATGTGCCATTGAGCAAGGAACTTAACTCTATTTTCTTCAGTGGTGCCTTACAACTATTGCTGACTCTGTAAAATAACACATTTCATTGCACCTAATAAAAAATTTTGGGGTGGGGGGGTAGCTACTGTATCTAAACTTGTAGTAATCATGGTCTATTAACTGACTGATTTTGTTAGTCACTAACTCAAATATCATATTGAAAACGGCAAACGTTTCTCTCCACCCTATGGCGAAATGTTTAGAATTGCAGGAATTTCGCTGATAAAACTTTACATTTTTCTCTCAGTCCCATGGCAAAATGTGTAGAATTGCATGAAACTAGTTATAAAATTGGTAAATCTTCTCTCTGTCCCATGTGTAGAATTGCAGAAAACTTGCTTTAAAACTGCAACAGTTACTCTACGCCCTGTAGCAAACTGTGTAGATTTGCAGGAAATTAACTACTTAGGGAGCAGTGGGGCGCTAGGCTTTACGGCAAAAGCACAACATTTGATTGTTTGAGGATAGCACCTCTAATATTTCTGCATTAGCGTAAATTCATAAACCAGCGCGGTTCACACAAAACCCAGCGAAAACAAATCCCTTACCTTTCGAAGAACTTCTGCTGAGGGCTTCCCAAGTGTCCAACGAAGACATCCAATGGTTTTTTTGTTAGAAAAAGTCATTTATTATATCCATAAATCTCAGTTTGGTTGGTGCGTTATGTTCAGAAAATCCAACGTCGATTCGCCCATTGAAACGTGAAGAGAACGCATTCAAATATACCTATAAACTTCCTAAACAAATCAAAGACCAGTTATAATGCCTCCTTAGCTATCCTTTTATGAATATTAGCGATAATATTTAACTTGGATGGTAACCTAAACATTATGAAAGGAAAATACAGTGGGGCGCGCATCCAGTCTCGCGCCGGAGAAATCTTGTTGACATCTGAGCTCCCCTGACCATTTCCTGTTTCTATCCGTTTTGCTTACTCCAATCACTCTGTCTTTGTTTATAGACTGCTGACATCTAGTGGAAGCCATAGTTACTGCAATCTCGGAGCTGGATTGCCTTGAAGTCAATGGGGAGAGTGTCAAACAGAGCAAAGGTCACAAAAAACTGCAATTCCGGACGGATTTTCCTCGGTTTTTCGCGTGCTATATCAGTTCTGTTATACTCACATACATTATTTTAACACTCTTAGAAACTTCAGTGTTTCCTATCCAATAGTACTAATTATGTGCATATCCTATTTTCTGGGCCTGAGTGGCAGGCATTTTACTTTGGGCACGCCAGACTCTCCAAAACCGACACCTATGCAGCCGCTCCCTAAGAAGTTAACTTAAAAAAAATATATTATCCGCTGTCAAGAGGGTATAATTGTCGATACGCAGACCAGTGAGCCACTCCGGCCCCTCATGGTGAGTTCATATTTTAATTTTTTTTGCCCATTGCTGTTTTAGATGGCACCTATTTTTCTAAGAGTGTGAGTACCAACTAGATAGATATTTATTTGAATGCTCATACAATATGTGCTCAGAGTCATTATTCATATGAGCTCTTCTGTTCAAATGCATACATTTGCTGTAAGTTGCCACCTGCCATATGTTGCTGCATTAGAAATTAAGGAAAGCAGAAGAATAGTTATGAAGGGGATGATTTCAGTGGAACTAAGGAGGTATGTAAAATTGTTGATGGATTCAAATAGTGAATTGAATCACTACGGCATTTATCGCAGAATCAGGTGTTTTAGTGTCGGTCTCGAACAAAAGCCTTAACAAGTAAGTATGATTCCCACATACAGTTAAGAATGGTGGTTACAGTACCACAACAAAAGGGGAGGAAATGTGGGTTTTGATGGGAAAGGCGACCCTAAAGAGTGGGATAATATTCTTAACTAGAAACATTGTCTGGCTCTTCAAAGTATCATGTGATTTTCACTATGATTGCATGGGCTTCTATACTGTAAGTGTTTGAAACTGATCAAGGTTAATGCCTGCATATGATAAAACAAATAATCTTGGAATTTGATCTTGAAGTCAAACTAAATTACATTCTGGAGAGTACTTGGAGTGCCTTAAAGTTGATTTAAATTAGATTGGAAACAATGAAAGTCAAACAAGCGCAGTGAATGTCACACTTTTCAACAATGTTGTTTCAGAGATCTCAGAATAATATGCTTGTGCTTTTCAAAATGAAATGTTATGTGTGCAAATTGTTGTGCAGATTTTACGATCAATACCAAACCTGAACTGATGTCAACACACAACAGAGGCAAATTTCCTTGAAGTGATGTCCACAAAAATCAATAATTGCATGTGCAAGATAGATATGTTAATACTAGTAGTTTAGCCATCATTGCTTAAACCCTGCTTCATTTACACATAGTGGTAATCATCTGCTTAATAGTCGATATGTGCCACTTAAAAAGTCAATTAATCACAGTCGCTGTAAATATGCAACTTTAGTTTTGTCTTCTTGTAGGGGTTGCATAACTGGTGGCAGAGAAGTCAGGCAGAGGAGAGCAAAGCTGGGTAATACTCGTAGTTGTTTAATAAACAAACCAACCGGTCAAAACAACATGAGAAAATCAATTGGGTACAAACAACCCGTAAACTACCAGTATACATAACAAAGCACAAGCACTACAAACAACAATTCTGGACAAGGACATGTGGGAAACAGAGGGTTAAATACACAACATGTAAATGAATGGAATTGAAACCAGGTGTGTGGGAAGACCAGACAATACAGATGGAAAATGAAAAATGGATCAATGATGGCTATAAGACCGGTGACGCCGAACACCGCCCGAACAAGGAGAGGCACCGACTTTGGCGGAAGTCGTGACACTTCTCTTGTTAAAAACAAAGTACTCCTTGTTTTAAATTCCACTCATCATTGAGAAGAGAATTAGCTGGTATGTGTAAAGTGGCATAGGGTTACTAAATTATAGAAAATAGGCAGGTTTAAAAAAAAAAATTCTGGTGCAATAATTTGATTTCATTCAGAATTTAGAGATAAAACAGAACACTGTCATCATGGGTTCTGCAACTGCTTTTTCTATATACTGTAGCACTCACAATAACACATTTTGCGTGTTATTGGCTTCCAATGAGCTAGGCAAGTTACAGTATGGCGTTACACAAACCTGTTGATGGGCTTCAAATCACTTTATCTGCAACGAGCTAAAGGAGACCTCACCAGCAAAGGCCTGCAAATGGACTTTAATATGGCCGTGCGAAATGTCAGTTTGCGCAAATCATTGAGCAATCCCTGCGTGACCCTCCTCCTCGGCCCCACCCTGGGTTTTGGAATTGACAGTCAATTGTGTGAGCGCTGAAGGCACTGCACGGCATGACTCCCATCAGGGTCCACTCTTCCCGGCTGGAGAGATTCTAAGGAGTGACGTCGATGGCTGCGGGGGAAAGAGAAAAACAACAGCAACAAAATGATTTTCAAATGGAGTGGGAGACTAATTGTACACAGCCCATGATATGAAGTCTTTATTTTGGAAAGTACAGTATTATTCATCACTACAGTATATGATAGAACTTGAATAGATGTACTTTGTGGCAATGTTATAATACAACTGTATGATCCAATTGGCTGGTCAGTTTTGAAATACCACCACAGTGTTCTGGATGTATGAGAATCACAACAATTCCAGGTAACAAAGGTAAAATGAATTCCATAGTTCTTCTCAAGCCAGTTATTCAGATTTTCCAAACTAACTGATTGTAAGTAATCACCTAACATAACATAAAATGGTATTATGTGAAATATGTGATAAGACGAGCTAATAGCCCATGTCTTTTATTCATGTTTTCATAGAAATAATATGTGGGCCTGCCTACTTCATCCTCATGATAAATGCACACCATATGATGAGCATTGTTTGTGGATTGTGTTTGTTCCATTCTTACACTCTCCCCCTCATACATCACGGCATAGTGTGCATTCAGAATTGTTCTTTTTTTTACCCCTCCTCTCTCCTGTTTTTCCACTGCAAGTAATTATAGCTTAAGTGCGGCCCAACTGTAAGGGTACATCCCAAATAGCACCCTATTCCCTATATCCCTATGGGCCCTGGTCAAAAGTAGTGCACTGTATAGGGAATAGGGTAGCATTTGGGATGCAGATTAAATGCAGAGAGAGTGGAGTCATCGCATAATTTCCTTGCCCTCCTGGTGTAATTCAACACAAGGAATGTCTTGTATTTAGTTAGCCCCTTTTTGTTGCAGAACCCGTTGTGTTTCACAGCTGGGCACCATCGATTTGAATGGCGAAAGATGAAATGGATGTTTGCTGCCACCTTGTTCTGTCGTTATCAGCATTTTTGTGCCTGCTCAATCAAGCCTTATCTGAGCGGGCTGCTTTTTTTTGTAAAGACAATAATACATTTACAATGACAAAAAAACACACTTCCTCGACTTCATTTCAGCTTTCCACAGGAGCATAAACATTTGCTGAGTTTGAAAAGCTGGAATTACAACGAGAACATTGTTTACAGCCCTCTTCATGGTGCACTTATCAGCCTTATGGGGAGTTCAATCGAGTACAGGCTTAACTGATTGGACAACAAAACAGAATGCAATAAGGAATATTTATTAGATAGATTGGGGGAGGTCTCATCTCCAAGAAAATGCTCCTTGGAGCCAGATGTGGATGACAGGTAACCCTATGCTGGGCAGCTGGCATCAAACCTCCCCCCAAATAAATAAGTTACTCATCAGAAAGGAGGGATACATGGAGCAAAGTTTGGATAAAAAGATTGAAGACAAGTTAATGGAAGTATTTTTTCATTCAAGGTGCGCTGATTCAAAAAATGTTTAATGTGTTTGGTTGAAATTAGGCGTCTGCATGTAAACTACCATTCAAAAGTTTGGGGTCACTTAGAAATGTCCAAAGTTTTGTCCATTAAAATAACATCAAATTGATCAGAAATACATAGGCCCATTACCAGCAACCATCACTCCTGTGTTCCAATGACACATTGTGTTAGCTAATCCAAGTTTATCTTTTTAAAAGGCTAATTGATCATTAGAAAACCGTTTTGCAATTATGTTAGCACAGCGGACAACCATAGTGCTAATTAAAGAACCAATAAAACTGGCCTTCTTTAGACTAGTTGAGTATCTGGAGCATCAACACTTGTGGGTTTGATTACAGGCTCAAAATTGCCAGAAACAAAGAACTTTATTCTGAAACTCGGTCTATTCTTGTTCTGAGAAATGAAGAGATGCTAGAAATTGCCAAGAAACTGAAGATATCGTACAACGCTGTGCACTACTCCCTTCACAAAACAGGGCAAACTGGTTGGAGGCCCCGGTGCACAACTGAGCAAGAGGATAAGTACATTAGAGTGTCTAGTTTGAGAAACAGATGCCTCACAAGTCCTCAACTGGCAGCTTCATTAAATAGTACCCGCAAAACACCAGTCTCAACGTCAACAACGACAACCACTGTGATTATTATTATCTATGAGCATTTTAACATCTTGGCCATGTTCTGTTATAATCTTCACCCGGCACAGCCAGAAGAGGACTGGCCACCCCTCATAGCCTGGTTCCTCTCTAGGTTTCTTCCTAGGTTCTGGCCTTTATAGGGAATTTTTCCTAGAAAAATTGTAAGAGCACAGTTTTCAATGGCTGTCCACTGGTTTCAATGATTGATAGGCAGCTTAAACTTCTTGAAATCAAACAATTTTTGGGTTCAAATTCATATTTCGATTTGTGAACAGCCATTCACAACAACCATAATCTGTAAGGCGCAAATAACTAAATGAGAGAGCAGCAGTGTGATTCACATTAATGCTCTATGTAGATATCAATAATAAGTGATATCCGTATCGCCGTAGACTACACCACTGCTGTCATCCTTATTTCCAAGCGTTTATTCAAGTTGGATAATCTTTGGATGCCAACAGCAGTTGCACAATTGGAAGACATAGCTTGGACTGTATCCTACAAAAGCCTATTCCTGCTCTTTTCCCTCTATCCATTAAACACATTTGATGTGTCATCATAGTGGTCTCTGACTTGTGGTCAGGCTCGCTCAGGTGGAACAAACTTAAACTTGTGCCTTTTTTCAATGCTGATTTGAATGTCATTGAGAAAACAGAAGTGTCAACAACAACAAAACATCCACAAGTGTTTCAAACGTATCTGTAATCTGATTACAATATTTATGCTGGTAAAGAAACAGATTAGTTACCAGTTTTTGATTATATGTAATCCATTACTCCCCAACCTTGTGAGTAGGCAGAGGATGATCATCGACCTAGTAGCTGGAGTGTTGCTGCTGTAGTCGCAGCTCCGTTTCGGGACGAGTGGCCAGTGTAGTGTTAAGGTGAAAGACTGCAGCGTAGTATTATTTGGGAAAGGTGAATTTTGACAAGGGTTGAAGAGGAGGGATGAGGAACAGAGAGTGATGAGTGGAAGAGCGTAGATGAGCCAGTATATATTTAAGCATGGAAGCGTGAGGACAGAATTGAGTGTTAGTGCGAGCTAATATGATAGTGCACCCGGAAGCTGATTTGGAACACTTGAGAGTGAGTCTATAGGGATTGGGGTGAAAGACCAGATCAGAAAAATAAAGATCATGTGAAGGGAAAAAAGTGTTGGAGGGAGTAGTAAACTCACCACTACAAAGGAAACCATAGAATGCCAGGAGGAATACAGCATCAGGCACTATATCAATAAAGGGGGAAAAACTCCCTTCCCTAACAACAGCAAGCATATGTTGTTGTATGGGGAGAGGGATAGGAAGACTAGCATCAGGAGGAGCGGGATAAATCTTTTTAATGCCTTTGAGCATCCATTTAATTACATGATGAGAAAACAGACTCAGAAAAGAAAGATCACAACATCTGACATGGAATTGGATACCTGCCACCATAAACTGAATGTATTTCGGAGAAAGATGAAGGTGGTCCCTGCAGAAAGTGATTTCCACGCGGAATTATATGATTTCAATGTAGAAACGGCTATACCACCGCGCAAATATTGTTTGCTGACCCCCAAAGGTGCTGCTATCATGGGATTGTTTAGAACAGCAGCATTTCCGAGTGTGGCTGCAGTGGCACCGGGACCTTGCTAGCAGCTGGGCATAGGCGACGAAACTCCTGAAAACAGAAACGAGACAGAGCATCAGCCACAGTATTCTCGTGCAATGGGATTTGTACAGCATTAATAATACAATGATGAATGACTGACAGCCATGTTAGGTGCCTGACCAGGGGCATGATTATGTTGGCTGACAAGTGTCGTTTATTGATTATACCAACTGTGGCTTCGTTTTCACAGTGAACAGTTCTGCGCTTCCCTTGCCATACGCTGGCCCCATATAGCGCAAGCCACGACGATGCGGTAGACTTAGAAAAATGCTGATTACCTTTTGTGATCTAATTTGGAGAGCTAGGGTGGCCATCTACCTGCGAACCACTGACCTTCAAAATACCCCTCAAAACCCAAGGATGGGGCCGCATCCATAAAGAGGACACAAAGAACTTGTCATAGAAATTGTTTTATGTTCCAGCTATTAACTTCTTAGGGAGCGGCTCCCGAGGTGACTGTTTTGGAGAGTCTGGCGTGCCCAAAGTAAAATGCCTCCCACTCAGGCCCAGAAAATAGGATATGCACATAATTAGTACTATTGGATAGGAAACACTCTGAAGTTTCTAAGAGTGTTAAAATATTGTCTGTGAGAATAACAGAACGGATATAGCAGGCGAAAACCCGAGGACTTTCTGTCCTGGAAAAAGTGGTTTTGACACATTGCCTCATTGTGAACCCCTCCCTATTGAAAATGACCTTAAATGGGAGTAAGATTGCAGTACCTATTGCTTCCACTGGATGTCAACAGTCTCTAGACAGTGTTTGATTACGTTTAGTTGCTCTGGATGGTAATAGAAGAATTTCGTAAGTTAAGCAAGAGAGACCAGAACCAAAGGTCTGAATGAAAATCCTCATCCAGGATTAATAGGTCTAAGAGGCTAGCATAAGAAGCTGTGATATAAAGGCTCGAACTTGAGGGATGATACGCATCACAAAGTTATGTTGTCCCAGTAGAGTCAATAGGTCGCATTTAGTGATGGGCTGCCCATCCATGAAGGACTGCACTGATATGTGGATGAGTAGCAGTTTATCTAGGGGTAGGGAAGCCTACTGATGTTATCTAGAGTTATGCCCAGGAACTCGAGGGTGGTTGAACGGCCAATAGTTTTCTCCTCTGACAGAGGGATGCCTAGAGCTTTGAATTTATGCCTAAGTTCTGAGATTGCGTGGCCTGAATTGTCAGGAGGGAAATTGATAACCAGAAAATCGTCTAAAAGATGCCACACAAAAGGCAAATGGCAGTTATTTAAAGGTGCAATATGCAGATATCGTTCCTCCTTTTCCTGGTTGCTAAAATTCAAAGCCTAATTTCAGTTTGTGACAAAACAAGCACTCAGAGTGTAGAAAATCAGTGTACCATCTAAACCGCTGTGAAATATATTTTCAATAACCAAAAATATTTTATTTTCAGCTGTTCGAAAAAAATAAAAAATGCAAAAACAAAACTTCAGAACGGGAAGCATAGAAATAACATACATAGAACAAATCTAACTATCATGAGACCCAGATGCAGACACAATAGGCGGACAGTTCAAATCTCAGATATTTATTATAAAACAGGGCGCAGGCAAACGGCAGGTCAAGGGCAGGTGGGGGTCAATAATCCAAGGCAGAACCGGGAAGACTAGAAATGGAAAAAAAACTGGAAAACCGGGAAACACACTGGACTGACCTGACAAGACGAACTGACAGGTATGAATACACAGGAGATAATGGGGACAAAGGGGAGACACCTGGTGGGGGGTGGAGACAAGCGCAAGACAATAAGGGTGTGACACTACCATTTCTTAAACTTGCTTTCAATGAGAATGACAGATATATAACTCACATTTCAAGCCCTCAGACAGAGAATTTCACCCGAAGGAGAGCCTGATAGCGAAATAATACAGAGATTCCCACATGATGTAAAACATTGGCCATTGAGGGGTAGAGCGGTATAATGGGCACACAGACTTTGGGTGGGGATCAACGCATGAGCTGCAGACATGGAGGAAGATGCAATTATAGATTATTTTCATTGATATTGTTTCATTTAGGGGTGTTATTGTGAAACTCCACCTCACGTCCCTGGCGAGCGGTGAAAGGGCATAGGAAGGGCGTACTTGCTCAGACTTGACAACAAAACATGACGCTGGAGCACAGGGGACCTCTGCCAGCTTGACTCCGAAAGCAGCCTTCGGGCAATTCTCGGGGGTGTGGCCTGGCTGGCCACAATCTGAGAAGGTTAGGGCCCTGTAACTACTGTATCGCTGCTAGCATGCAGCACCACTAACTCCATGTCAAGGACAGACCAGTCGATGACCTCGTTGAAGGTAGCTAGATAAAGGGCAGCTTTAGCGGAAAAAGCACCCTCAGACTTAATACTAAGGTCGCAAATCTTAGTTAGAGATGTAAATCTAGCTCCTTTCGCCTGAGGTAAAACAGTGCAAATAATGTCGCAGCAAATGCTAAATACTACAATGAACTCGGAGATGGAACGGTTACGCTGTAGCCTGGGATAAGGTCTTAAAGACAGCTGTTACATCTTCACAAGCCACAACCCTCTGGTCCCCCATCTTTCCCTTGGAGGATGGTGGTCCTCAGTTGGGGAGACACGTAGTCTGTGGAGGACACGTAGGGCCTACCATTGGGAGCCGCCGGTGTAGCTGAAGCCAGGATAAACATGGGCAGTGCATGTAACGACATCTCAGAAATGGCTGCAGGATCCCTAGTTGTCCGCTAGGTTGGAAACGATACCGGAAGCAGACTTGCCTTCTTCAATCACTTGGAGTCATGCCTCGAGAGAGTCCATGGTACCGAGGATGGTTTGGATAGCCACCAGCACCGGGTCGTTGGTTGCGGCCGCAGCTTTGGGGGCCCGGGTGGAGGTGGCTGCAGCGGTGTGGGTTGTGGAGGAAGAAAGACCAGCCTGGTCGGAGAAGTTCATGTCCTTACGTCTTGGGATCTTCCCCTTTGCTTTTCTTCCCTCTGAGCGAAACAACTTTTTCTCCTGAGAACGGGATTCCATCGTCTGGGAGTTGCAGATATGAGCATGGGTTTGGGTTTTCTGTTTAACAAAGTATTAAGTGGAGGGGAAGCCAGGCCATTTAGGATCTTGAATACAATATATCCGTTGGTGTATGGCAAAAGATTTTCCCAACTCAGGAGCTCATGCTTTCTGAGGATGTAACAGTGATGGCTATTGGGCTTTCTATCAAGCACTTTGAGAGCAGACTGAACGTTGGTAGACAGACTGAACGGGTTTTAATGTTGTACAGCAAGCTTGGGCCCAACTACTCAAGCAGTATGATAAGTGGGGAGAGTATCATAGCATTGAAGTACAGTTTTGCTACCTTTTGTAGTGAAACAATATATTATGAATTGGAAATTAGCTGGGTTAAATTTAGTTCTTTTAGCTACCATTTTTCACCTGGTTTTTAAAAAAGAGAGGTTGGAATCAAGTATGATGCCAAGATACTTAAAGTCAGATAACAGCTGGAGCTTCTCCCCTGACACATAGACATCTGGCTCAGTAACATCAGTTGGCCTTTTTGTGAAGAACATGCAGACCTTTTTCTTCACAATGTGATGCAAACGAGTCACTGAGCATCTTTGTAACATGGACCATTACAGTCGTGAGTTATTTTGCAGCTTGTTGTTTGCTCTTTGCATGCACATATATCAAATCAAATCAAATCAAATGTATTTATAAAGCCCCCCTTACATCAGCTGATGTCACAGAGTGCTGTACAGAAACCCAGCCTAAAACCCCAAACAGCAAGCAATGCAGGTGTAAAAGCACTGCAGGTGTAAAAGCACGGTGGCTAGGAAAAACTCCCTAGAAAGGCCAAAACCTAGGAAGAAACCTAGAGAGGAACCAGGCTGTGAGGGGTGGCCAGTCCTCTTCTGGCTGTGCCGGGTGCAGATTATAACAGAACATGGACAAGATTTTAAAATGTTCATAAAACAGGCAGAACAGTTGAAACTGGAGAAGCAGCACGGCCAGGTGGACTCGGGACATCAAGGAGTCATCAGGCCAGGTAGGCCTTGAGGAATGGTCCTAATGCTCAGGTCCTCCGAGAGAGAGAAGAAGAAAAAAGAAAGAAAGAGAGAGATAATTAGAGAGAGCATACTTAAATTCGCACAGGACACCAGATAAAATAAATACTCCAGATATAACAGACGGACCCTAACCCCCCGACACATAAACTACTGCAGCATAAATACTGGGGGCTGAGACAGGAGGGGTCGGGAGACACTGTGGCCCCGTCCGACGATACCCCCGGACAGGGCCAAACAGGCAGGATATAACCCCACCCACTCTGCCGAAGCACAGCCCCCACACCACTANCTGGCTGTGCCGGGTGCAGATTATAACAGAACATGGACAAGATTTTAAAATGTTCATAAAACAGGCAGAACAGTTGAAACTGGAGAAGCAGCACGGCCAGGTGGACTCGGGACATCAAGGAGTCATCAGGCCAGGTAGGCCTTGAGGAATGGTCCTAATGCTCAGGTCCTCCGAGAGAGAGAAGAAGAAAAAAGAAAGAAAGAGAGAGATAATTAGAGAGAGCATACTTAAATTCGCACAGGACACCAGATAAAATAAATACTCCAGATATAACAGACGGACCCTAACCCCCCGACACATAAACTACTGCAGCATAAATACTGGGGGCTGAGACAGGAGGGGTCGGGAGACACTGTGGCCCCGTCCGACGATACCCCCGGACAGGGCCAAACAGGCAGGATATAACCCCACCCACTCTGCCGAAGCACAGCCCCCACACCACTAGAGGGAAATCTTCAACCACCAACTTACCATCCTGAGACAAGGCCGAGTATAGCCCACAAGATCTCCGCCACGGCACCAGTAAGCCAGTGACTCAGCCCCTGTAATAGGGTTAGAGGCAGAGAATCCCAGTGGAGGGGAAACCGGCCAGGCAAAGACAGCAAGGGTGGTTCGTTGCTCCAGTGCCTTTCCGTTCACCTTCACACTCCTGGGCCAGACTACACTCAGTCATAAGACCTACTGAAGAGATGAGTCTTCAATAAAGACTTAAAGGTTGAGACAGAGTCTGCGTCTCTCACATGGATAGGCAGACTATTCCATAAAAATGGAGCTCTATAGGAAAAGGCCCTACCTCCAGCTGTTTGCTTAGAAATTCCCTTGCCTAACGATTGCGTCTGAAGCCGGGCTTGCAGCACAGCTATCCTTGCCTTAAGGCGACCGTTCTCCTGTATATTATGAGTACAGCGACAGCAGTTAGAAGGCATCATGTTAGTGTTACTACTTAGCTTCGGTTGGTGGAGGTCCTGACGAAACACATCCAGATAAAGCGTCCGGAGTGAAAAAGTTGAATGAAAAAATAAAAACGATAATTACAAAGTAAAAAGTAAAAACCGTAAAGCTGGCAGGTAGCAAAGTTAGGTTAGCAACAAAACGCACAGCAGCACGTAAACAAGTCTACTAGTTGTGACCGGAAAGACACACACATCAAATCTGCTGCGCCACTTGGAAGTTTACATACACCTTAGCCAACTACATATAAACTCAGTTTTTAACAATTCATGACATTTAATCCTAGTAAAAATCCCATGTCTTAGGTCAGTTAGGATCACTACTTTATTTTAAGAATGTGAAATGTCAGAATAATAGTAGAGAGAATGATTTATTTCAGGTTTTATTTCTTTTCAACACATTCAGCAGTGGGTCAGAAGTTTACATACACTCAATTAATATTTGGTAGCAATGCCTTTAAATTGTTTAACTTAGGTCAACATTTCAGGTTGCCTTCCATAAGCTTCCCACAATAAGTTGGGTGAATTTTGGTCCATTCCTCCTGACAGAGCTCGTTTAACCGAGTCAGGTTTGTCGGCCTCTTTGCTCGCAAAAGCTTTTTCAGTTCTGCCCACAAAGTTTTGATAGGATTGAGGTCAGGGCTTTGTGATGGCCACTCCAATACCTTGACTCTGTTGTCCACAGCTTCCACAACTTTGGAAGTATGCTTGGGGTCATTGTCCATTTGGAAGACCCATTTGCGACCAAGCTTTAACTACTTGACTGATGTTGCTTCAATATATCCACATAATTTTCCTCCCTCATGATGCCATCTATTTTGTGAAGTGCACCAGTCCCTCCTGCAGCAAAGCACCCCCACAACATGATGCTGCCACCCCCGTGCTTCACTGTTGGGATGGTGTTCTTTGGCTTGCAAGCCTCCCCCTTTTTCCTCCAAACATAACGATGGTCATTATGGCCAAACAGTTCTATTTTTGTTTCATCAGACCAAAAAGTATCTTTGTCCCCATGTGCAGTTGCAAACCGTAGTCTGGCTTTTTTATGGCGGTTTTGAAGCAGTGGCTTCTTCCTTGCTAAAGGCCTTTCAGGTTATGTTGATATAGGACTCGTTTTACTGTGGATATAGATACTTTTGTACCTGTTTCCTCCAGCATCTTCACAAGGTCCTTTGCTGTTGTTCTGGGATTGATTTGCACATTTCTCACCAAAGTACGTTCATCTCTAGGAGACAGAACGCGTCTCCTTCCTGAGATGTATGACGGCTGCGTGGTCCCATGGTGTTTATACTTGCGTACTATTGTTTGTACAGATGAATGTGGTACCTTCAGGCGTTTGGAAATTGCTCCCAAGGATGAACCAGACTTGTGGAGGTCTACAATTTTTTTTCTGAGGTCTTTGCTGATTTATTTTCATTTTCCCATGATGTCAAGCAAACAGGCACTGGGTTTGAAGGTAGGCCTTGAAGTACATCCACAGGTACACTTCCAATTGACTCAAATTATGTCAATTAGCCTATCAGAAGCTTCTAAAGCCATTACATCATTTTCTGGAATTTTCCAAGCTGTTTAAAGGCACAGCCAACTTAGTGTATGTACACTTCTGACCCATTGGAATTGTGATACCGTAAATTATAAGTGAAATAATCTGTCTGTAAACAATTGTTGGAAAAATTACTTTTGTCATGTAACAAAGTAGGTGACCTAACCGACTTCCCAAAACCATAATTTGTTAAAAATAAATTTGTGGAGTGGTTGAAAAACAAGTTTTAATGACTCCAACCTAAGTGTATGTAAACTTCTTCCGACTTGAACTATATCACTGTATCATCTGCATACATTTGAACTTCAGACCCAGTACAGACAGATAATCAATATACAGGCTGAACGGGAGGGGCACCAATATTGACCCTTATGATGAAGGCCAGTTGACTGTCATTCACTGGCGCTGAGTCCAAGAAACCAGTGGAGGGGTTCTGTGTCAGTACATTGACAGAGTCAACAAAGTAGGAATTGAAGACTGTTGCTATTTCAACCTTTGAAAGACTGCTGCTGTAAAACAGCAAGTGAGATTCACAAGGGGTAAGTTGACAATTTAATACTCCCCTAGATTTACACCCATTAGTCGAAAGAAAGGAAAGCGATTATTGCATGAGTGAACCCGTAGGTTAATCAGCAAGTGTGGTAACATTGTCTTAGTGTGCTGTGCTCATAGGCTGACGTTAATAGGTGAATGCTATTCCTCACGCTTGCCAATAGTAAAAGAGGAGAGACGTGACACTATGCAGATGAGGTAACATTATAAAAGCTACCATATGAATACCTGTGAGACAGGAAGCGATGTGAATATATTATGCTTACTGGATGGATAAAAAAGTTACACCCATTCAGAACAGCTTTCCTGACTGAACTTTCGTAAACTACAGTGAGGGAAAAAAGTATTTGATCCCCTGCTGATTTTGTAAGTTTGCCCACTGACAAAGAAATTATCAGTCTATAATTTTAATGGTAGGTTTATTTGAATAGTGAGAGAAAGAATAACAACAAAAAAATCCTGAAAAACGTTATAAATGGATTTGCATTTTAATGAGGGAAATAAGTATTTTACCCCCTCTCAATCAGAAAGATTTCTGGCTCCCAGGTGTCTTTTATACAGGTAATGAGCTGAGATTAGGAGCACACTCTTAAAGGGAGTGCTCCTAATCTCAGCTTGTTACCTGTATAAAAGACACCTGTCCACAGAAGCAATCAATCAGATTCCAAACTCTCCACCATGGCCAAGACCAAAGAGCACTCCAAGGATGTCAGGGACAAGATTGTAGACCTACACAAGGCTGGAATGGGCTACAAGACCATCGCCAAGCAGCTTGGTGAGAAGGTGACAACAGTTGGTGCGATTATTCGCAAATGGAAGAAACACAAAAGAACTGTCAATCTCCCTCGGCCTGGGGCTCCATGCAAGATCTCACCTCGTGGAGTTGCAATGATCATGAGAACGGTGAGGAATCAGCCCNGTCAAACATGGAGGTGGAAACATTATGCTTTGGGGGTGTTTTTCTGCTAAGGGGACAGGACAACTTCACTGCATCAAAGGGACGATGGACGGGCCATGTACCTTCAAATCTTGGGTGAGAACCTCCTTCCCTCAGCCAGGGCATTGAAAATGGGTCGTGGATGGGTATTCCAGCATGACAATGACCCAAAACACACGGCCAAGGCAACAAAGGAGTGGCTCAAGAAGAAGCACATTAAGGTCCTGGAGTGGCCTAGCCAGTCTCCAGACCTTAATCCCATTGAAAATCTGTGGAGGGAGCTGAAGGTTCGAGTTGCCAAACGTCAGCCTCGAAACCTTAATGACCTGGAGAAGATCTGCAAAGAGGAGTGGGACAAAATCCCTCCTGAGATGTGTGCAAACCTGGTGGCCAACTACAAGAAACGTCTGACCTCTGTGATTGCCACCAAGGGTTTTGCCACCAAGTACTAAGTCATGTTTTGCAGAGGGGTCAAAGACTTATTTCCCTCACTAAAATGCAAATCAATGTATAATGTTTTTCTGGATTTTTTTGTTATTCTGTCTCTCACTGTTCAAATAAACATACCATTAAAATTATAGACTGATCATTTCTTTGTCAGTGGGCAAACGTACAAAATCAGCAGGAGATCAAATACTTTTTTCCCTCACTGTACATTTGATGTTACTCCAATGACTTTGAATCAAAGTTGGGGTTAGACATCTACTATATGAGGACAAGTAAGTGTCATCATTGAAAGTCTCCCTTGTAGCTAGTGAGTGTGTAACTGAGTCAGCGAGGGAGTGAAAATCACCACATAGCATGATCTTCATTAATGAAGCTTTTGAGAGAGAAATTACTCCTCATTAATGAGCTAATGGATGGGTGCATGTTCCATGTGCCTCATTCATTATTTACAACATCTAATTTATACACCAATGTTGACATAGACAATCACATCTGAGATACTCCAAGTGTCTCAACCCTGCTTGTGTTACATACGTTAGGAACACAATTCTTCCAGCATGGGCATTTTTCCTGGTAGGTGTGTGAAAAACATACAGTATTTTGCCCAGCATAGCCATTTTTTCATTCAAATGCCTACCTCTGATGGTAAAGAGTGTAGAGGGCTCTCAATCATCCCAGTTTGTTTGACGCAAGATTCCCAAGATCATTAAATCACAGAATCATAAAAATTCTGCCAGGGTTCTCGTTTAGATCCCTTTGAAATTAAGCCCTCCATAAATATGAATACTTTTTTCACCATCAATACATTTGTTACTGAAGAGATGTAAGCCAACCACTACTGAACTCATCTGTTGCCCCTTTTCGCTGTATGTGCCGAATCCCCCATATATAAGAAAGGATTAGATGTGGGCCTTGAGTATCTAGGGGTAAGCACTAGGGATCCATTTGGGTTTGGGCCGCAGGTTAGCGTTTTTCGCATGAATCTTGTTCTGGAACAGCTCTGCAGGGTAGTCACTAGCTGGCACTGCCACAAAGTCATGAAATCGGGTTTTTAATCTTAACCTTCACCCGAACCTTAACCGCACGGCTAACTCAAATGCCCAACTCTAACCTTAAATTAAGACCAAAAAGCTTAACATACAGTAAATGAGTAAAGCCAAGCGGCGGTGAGCTGACCGTGAGGTGCAGAGTGCAGATAAATATGAGATAAATGAAATATGAGGTAAGCAATATGAGGTAAGCAGTGTGCAAATTAATCGAGAGAAGGGTTTCAGCGTTACTAGTCAAGTGCTGAGTTATTTGTTTTCCACTTGCTCACACAGCCTGTGGATGAAGGGGGTGACTCGTCCAATTTTGCAGGCTACGTGAACTAAGTGCCCCTATCCTAGTTATTTGTCCCAGATCTGCTGATGCATCCCTCTCTTTCCTTCTTCTTTTTCTTGCTTGCACCATTTATTATTCAAACCATTCCTTTGAATTCTCTCTTTCGTGTTCTGCATGCCATTATTCTGAGCACACCAATATTTGGGCAACATCAAAATAGGACACAGTTTATTTTATCATATGGAGGACTGACATTCTAATTCATTACTACTTATATGGTTTACAGACGCACATACTGTACAGTATTGTCAAATTGTACTGCTCAATAGACTCCAGTGCTGTTGGCCAAAGTGACCTCCTCGCAGGTAGGAAAAGGGAGCTTCAATTAAATGGGAATCTGTTTAAGTACAATCTGCTTGCATTAAATTCATGTGCCTTCAGAAACAGTGGAGGCTCCTCAGAGGAGGAAGGGGACCGTCCTCAGTGAATTTCATAAAAATAAAATTGTAAAACATTGAAAAAGTGATCCTTTTTTGATAATACTTGCTTGCACAATTTATTATTCAAACCATTCCTTTGAATTCCCTATATTCACGTCACCAAATAATTGATTAAAACACACTGTTTTGCATTGAAGGTCTACAGTAGCCTCAACAGCACTCTGTAGGGTAGCACCATGGTGTAGCCTGAGGACAGCTAGCTTCCGTCCTCCTCTTCGTACATTGACATCAATACAAAACCTAAGAGGCTCTTGGTTCTCACCCCCTTCCATAGACTTACACAGTAAATAGGATGACTTTCGGAGGACGTCCTCCAACCTATCAGAGCTCTTGCAGCATGAACTGACATGTTGTACACCCAATAAAAGGATCAGAGAATGAATCTAGTACTGAAAGCATACGCTACAGCTAGCTAGCACTGCAGTGCATAAAATGTTGTGAGTAGTTGACTCAAAGAGAGAGAAAGACAATAGTTGAACAGTTTTCAACAAATTAATTTCTTCAAAAATGAAGGAGAAGCAAGAGAGAAAGAGAGATTATCATTTTCTTTCACTTTCAGTTTCACTTACTAGCAAACTCAGCTGGCTGGTTCAGTTACTCAAACACCCGGCTCAAACAGAGGGATGCTGTGTTAGCTAGCTGGCTATGACTATCCATCACAACACTGGAACTCTTCCAAGTCAAGATAAGCTTTTGGTTTTACTAATTTATTGCCACCGGGGCCCGTCTGTGTAACTGCTTACTGGCTATACAATGTAACTTTACTGCATGATTGTAGTGGGTTTACTAATGCATTAGTTCTATAAGCTATGTTGACTAGGACTTTAAATTAGCTAATATGGGGACAATGATGTAGGTTGTGTGTAGCGGTTATGACATGGTTTGGCTTGGAAAGATTTTTTCACCTGGTCACATACAGCTGATGTGTTGTTCAATGAAGTTCACAAACAAAGGGTAAAGGTGAGAGATGGAGAGTGCGTAGAGGCGAGAATAAATACAACGTGGCTGCTATGAAAGTGAACTCTTTATGTGTGATCAGGGGTGTATTCATTCCACCGATTCTGTTAAAACTTATCTTAAACGGAAGGAAACGAAACAGGAATAAACAATACCGGGATTTGTCCAATAGAAACTCTTGTTTGCAACTTTTGGCCTAATGATTACACCCTAAATAAGCTAGAAGCAGGCAATAGTGAATGGGTCACTGTCTGTCATCTAAAAAATGTATCTCGATCTGTGTGCACCTACGTTGTAAACGTTAAGTCATAGGTTGTAGCAACCTCATGATGGGTATAGGGACAATTTGAGTATGTAGTAGCCTAACTTCGTGTAATAGCCTAAACCTATCAATGTTACATTGAACTGGCTGAATGGAATATGAATGATAGTCATCCAACATGGTGTAATAGAAAATTAAGGCCATGCTCATGAAAAAATAAATATCCTCCCTCATCATAAATGGCACTGTTCAGAAAGTATTTACACCCCTTGACTTTTTCCACATTTTGTTGTGTTACAGCCTGCATTTAAAATTGATTAACTTGAGATCTTGTGCCACTGCCCTACACACAATAACCCATAATGTCAGAGTGGGCATTTTTACAAATTAATAAAAAATGAAAAGCTGAAATGTCTTTAGTCAATAAGTATTCAACCCCTTTGTTATGGCAGGCCTAAATCACTTCAGGAGTAAAAATCTGCTTAACAAGTCTGTGTTGAATAATAGTGTTTAACATGATTTTTGAATGACTACCTAATCTCTGTATCCCACACATACAATTATCTGTAAGGTTATGGGTATGCTTGTTATCGGCAATGACTAGGGAGTTTTTTGGGTAAAAACAAAAGGAATGGAGCCAAAGTTCCCTCCTAAGCTGTGCACGGGCACGCAGCTCCCCTGGGACTGCTGCGCAGAAGAAATATCAGCCTGCGCAGAGAAGCACGAGATTGAACTTCACCCAACTTTCTAGTTTTCCCCTTTAGTTAACACTATCAACATTTCCCTCTACTGTGGGAATTGCCAATATTAGCCACTTCCAATGCAACATACTGAAACAAAACAAACTATGCAAGACTTACTATGCAAGAGATTTTCTTGTAGGCAAAATAATGTGCCGGAGTAGGATTCTATATCATTGACAGGCATGACTCAGCCTATACTCTACAAACCAGTGCAGCATAACCAATCAGAGCTGCAGTATCCCTATATGCAAATAGACCATTGCCATATATGGATCCATGCCATTTGCATTGAACTGGACTGTGTGTAAAGCATGAGTGGTCGCGGGAAGATGTGTTTGCTTTGAGATTGAAGCGAGAGCTGCATTTACCTACGTGTGCAAATTAGTCCATATTCTTTGCTAATAAAGTGAGTTATTAGCCCAGTTATAGCTAATTTCTAGTCAGCAATGGGGGATTGGTTGCACAAAACTTGTGCATTTCTAGGCATCTTTGAAAAGCGAGTCACGTAAAGATATTTTTTTCTGTCTTAAAGTGATAGTGTTGTATTTTAGGACAGGCTTGAATAAGCAAAGTTGCCAATAGGCAGAGGGTAGCATAATTTGTCTGATTCTCTGTAATAATAGTATGGGAATAACAATGACCTTTATTTTGCAAAGCGGTTTCTTGCATCATACAACACATTTTCAGTCACCTCCTTGTCTGAAGGACAAGTGGATAAACAGCTTAATGTCAAGCCCTGCATATTTTTTCCAAAAGTCTCACAGAATGTAGGCCTATATTGAACATCATACATTGGCTGCTACCGTACGTTGAATGATGGAACAGCTATTTCCATTTTAAAATGTTATGGGATGCATTTTCTCCATTGTTTTTTATGGTAGGCCGTTTTATGATAACCAGGAAAACCTGGTTCAGTCTGCTTTCCACCAGACACTAGGAATCAAATTCGCCTTTCAGCAGGACAATAACCAAAAACACAAGGCCAAATATACACTGGAGTAGTTTACGAAGACGACATTGAATATTCCTCAGTGCCCTAGTTACAATGTTGACTTCAATCGGCTTGAAAATCTATGGCAAGTCTTGAAAATGGTTGTCTCGCAATGATCAACAACTAACTTGACAGAGCTTGATTTTTTTTAAGAATAATGTGCAAATATTTTACAATGGAGGTATGAAAAGCTCTTAGAGACATACCCAGAAAGACCCACAGCTGTAAATCACTGCCAAAGGTGGTATTGTTATTGACTCATGGGGTGTGAATAATTATATAAATTAAATATTTCTGTATTTAATTTTCAATACATTTGCAAAAATGCCTAAAAACATGTTTTCACTTTGTCATTATGAGGTATTGTGTGTGAGAAAAAAATATATTTAATCCATTTGGAATTCAGGCTGTGACAACAAAATGTGGAATAAGTCAAGGGGTATAAATAGTTTCTGAAGGCAATGTACATATTCAGCTAGTTTTCCCTGTTCTGTTGACATGTGAAAACTTCCAAGGTGGAGATAGGCAGGGCTGGCCCTAGCTTTTTGGCGTCCCTAAAAACTTCTTAGGGATAGGGCCTAGTTTCCTGAATTTCCGCCTGACTGACGTGCCCAAAGTAAACTGCATGTTACTCAGGCCCAGAAGCTAGGATATGTATATAATTGGTAGCATTGGATAGAAAACTATTTGGAGTTTCTAAAACTGTTAAATGTCTGAGTATAACATAATTGATATGACAGGCGAAAATCCGAAGAAAGGTCGCAGGCCTTTTGGTTATATGTAAATCCAGCTCCCAGATTGCAATTCCTATGGCTTCCACTAGATGTCAACAGTCTTTATTCAAGGTTTCAGGCTTGTTTCTTGAAGCACAAAGAAGTATTTGGAGTTTTGGTGAGGCGAGTCAAGGAAGAATATCAGTCTTTTGGCACGCCTGGAAGATGGTGCACGCTTACTAATTTTCCTTTCCTATTGAACATACTACTTTCCGTATGAAATATTATAGTTTATTTACATTTTAGAGTACCTTGTTTGGACGAAGTTTACCGGTAGCTTTTTGGAAATCCTTTGTCTGCATGTTGAACGAGTGGATTACTGAAATCGATGGCGCCAACTAAACAGACTTTTTGGGATATAAAGAAGGATTTCATCTAACAAAATTACCATTCATCTTGTAGCTGGGACCCTTCGGATTGCAAACAGAGGAAGATCTTCAAAAGTAAGTGATTTATTTTATCGCTATTTTTCATTTTGTGACGCCTGTGCTGGTTGAAAAATATGTTGATGTGGGGCGCTGTCCGCAGACAATCACATGCTTTTGCTGTAAAGCCTATTGTAAATCGGACAACGCAGTTCGATTAACAAGATTCTAAGCTTTTGAATTATATAAGACAGTTGTATTTCCATGAATGTTTAATATTACGAATATTTATTTGAATTGTGCGCCCTCCAATTTCACTGGATGTTGTCGACTTTCATCCCGCTAGCGGGACACCTATCCCTGAGAGTTTTTTTAACAAGATTTGGTTGGGGGCCCCCCACCTCGCGGGTAAACATTTTTAGTTTTGGAGCTTCTAGAGAAAAGATTGTGGTTTGTTAGCAAATGTTCTGCAATTCTTTACATTTTGGGGCAGAGAGAAAATGTTGCTGTTTTCAAAATCATTTCATGTAATTCTACAAATGTTTCCTAGGGTGGAGATAATTTTAATTTTTTTTAAAGCTAATTTAATGCAATTCTACACATTTTGCCATGATTTATGCCATGTCCATATGATATCTGAGTGAGAGTGACAAAGTCAATGGGGGTTTATGGAGGTCAGGGCCCCTGGGCACATGCCCTGCGTGCCTGGTCAGTAATTCAGCCTTGATTACTACAAGGTGTAGATAGCTGCCTAGACTAAATTACCAATTTAAATAATGTCAGTTGACATGGGCTAATTAAGTGACTGACAGTGACTGACATTACAAGATAAAAACTGCTGATGCACTACCACATTTTGAAATAGCTTCTTTTGTACTGTACTATTCTAACTCTCAACAGTAAGTAAAACATTATGTTGTTGGGGCCCCCTAGTAGCTGGGGTCCTTAAGTGACCGCTTATTTCCCTTATGCCCCGGGCCCGGCCCAGGAGATAGGTTCCACTTATTTGCTGAGGGTCAACCAAGTAAAGTCAACGTGGATCTTCTCCAATCACTTTGCATGTGCCAAATCCTCATTGATGTGATTGGTCTACTTACCTGTCCATCAACACCTATCATTGTCTCACTGCTAAATTAAGTCTACAAATACAATTGTTGTTAATAATGGTGGCAGGCTGGAAAATTCACAGTTTTGCGTTTTTTGTCATGCATCTTGATCTGGAGGCAGCTCTGCAGAGTGAACCCTTTAAATCTGATTTTAATCCTAAACATAAGTATAACCTTAACCACACTGCTAATCCTAATGCCTAAGACCAAAATTAATTTCTACAATATAGCCAATAAACAGTACCAGTCAAAAGTTTGGACACCAACTCATTCAAGAGTTTTTCTTAATTTTGACAATTTTTGTCACGATCTTCGTACGGGTCAGACGAAGATGCAGCGAGGTTGCCAGTGTACATACTTTTATTACGTATATAACTGACAAAACAATAAACAAATAAAGATCGTAACTAAGGTGTGGCACAAACAGGCACACACACATACAAAGACAACATACCAATAAACAATGACCCACAAACCCCAGTGTAAAAAGCACAAACATATATATGGTTCCCAATTAGAGGTAACGACAATCAGCTGCCTCTAATTGGGAACCATTAACCCAACATAGAAATATATAACCACTTTGTATCCTTGGTGGCGGCTCCGGTGCCGGCCGTGCTGACCAGAGAAGATGCACCGGAGGCCCGGGGCTTGGAGCCGGAACAGAGGTCATCAGACTCTGGATACACCCACTTGACCTGATGCGCTGAGCATGAACAGTACGTACCAGGCTGGGAAGACACCCTAGATACCTGGTGCGTGGAACAGGAACATTACGTGCCAGGCTGGGACGACACCCTAGAGGCCTGGTGCAAGCAACAGGAACAGTCCGTGCCGGTCTCTCGATGCGCACAGGGGGCCTGGTGCGTGGAGCAGGGACAGGATGTGCCGGGCTTTCGATGCGCACAGGGGGCCTGGTGCGTGGAGCATGGACCGGACGTGCCGGGCTCTCAATGCGCACAGGGGGCCTGGTGCGTGGAGCAGGGACAGGACGTGCCGGGCTCTCGATGCGCACAGGGGGCCTGATGCGTAGAGCAGGGACAGGATGTGCCGGGCTCTCGATGCGCACAGGGGACCTGGTGCGCGGAGCATGAACAGAACATGCTGGGCTCGCAATGCGCACAGGGGACCTGATGCGTGGAGCAGGGACAGGACGTGCCGGGCGCTCGATGCGCACAGGGGGCCTGGTGCGCGGGGCAGGAACAGGACGTGCTGGGCCCTTGATGCGCACAGGGGGCCTGGTGTGCGGAGTAGGGACAGGACGTGCTGGGCTCTCGATGCGCACAGGGGCCTGGTGTGCGGAGCAGGAACAGGACGTGCTGGGCTCGCGATGTGCACAGGGGGCCTGGTGCGCGGAACAGGAACAGGACGTGCTGGGCTCGCGATGCGCACAGGGGGCCTGATGCGCGGAGCAGGAACAGTCCGTACCGGTCTCTGAACGAGCACTGGAGACACCGTGCGCTTCACTGCATGACCCGGTGCCTGACCAGTGCAACGCTCACTCCGGTAAGCACGGGGAGTTGGCTCAGGTCTCCAACCTGGCTCGGCCAACCTCCCCGTGTGCCCCCCCCAAAAAATTTTTTGGGGCTGCCTCTCGGGTTTCCTCGCCAGCCGCGTTCCCTCGTACTTCTGCCGCTCTGCCTTAGCTGACTCCAAACCTTCCCTGGGACTGCGATACTCCCCAGTCTTCCTCCAGGGTCCCTTTCCAGCCAGGATTTCTTCCCATGTCCAGAATTCCCGATTTATCCTGCTGCTTGGTCCTTTTGTGGTGGGTCATTCTGTCACAATCTTCGTACGGGTCAGACCAAGATGCAGCTAGGTTTCCAGTGTACATACGTAATAAAAGTATATAACTGACAATACAATAAACAAATAAAGATCGTAACTAAGGTGTGGCACAAACAGACAAAGACAACATACCAATAAACAATGACCCACAAACCCCAGTGTAAAAAGCACAAACATATATATGGTTCCCAATTAGAGGTAACGACAATCAGCTGACTAATTGGGAACCATTAACCCAACATAGAAATATATAACCTAGAACAAAAACCCTCCTAAACAAAACACAAACTAAACACGCCAGCCTGCTAACCCAGGCCTGGACGTGACAATTTTCTACATTGTAGAATAATAGTGAAGACATCAAAACTATGAAATAACACATATGTAGTAACAAAAAAGTATTAAACAAATCAAAATGTTATATTTGAGATTCTTCAAAGTAGCTACCCTTTGCCTTGACAGCTTTGCACACTCTTGACATTCTCTAAACCAGCTTCATGAGGTAGTCACCTGGAATGCATTTCAATTAACAGGTGTGCCTTGTTAAAAGTTAATTTGTGGAATTTCTTTACTTCTTAATGCATTTGAGCCAATCAGTTGTGTTGTGACAAGGTAGGGGTCGTATACAGAAGATAGCCCTATTTGGTAAAGACCACATGAATGTCAGTCAATCCGGAAAAAGTCAAGAACTTTGAAAGTTTCTTCAAGTACAGTCGCAAAACCATCAAGAGCTATGATGAAACTAGCTATCATGATGACCGCCAGAGGAAAGGAAGACCCAGAGTTACCTCTGTGTCACGACTTCCTCCCAAGTTGGTGCCTCTCTTTGTTCGGGTGGTGTTCGGCGTTCGACGTCACCGGTCTTCTAGCCATCATGGATCCTCTTTTCATTTTCCATTTGTTTTGTCTGTGTTTCCACACCTGGTTTCAATTCCCTCATTGCATGTGTTGTTTGTCCCTCTGTTCCCCCCCCATGTCTTTGTGTGGGATTGTTCATTGTAGTGCTTGTACACTTCATGTACTGGTGCGTAACGAGCTATTTTGTGCCCATTTTCTCTCGTGTTGTTGGTGCCGTTGGGTTGTTTTAATAAACGACTAAGTTTATTACCCAGTTTTGCTCTCCTGTGCCTGACTTCTCTGCAACCAGTTATGCAACCCCTACACTCTGCTGAGAGGACAAGATCATTAGAGTTACCAGCCTCAGAAATCGCAGTTCAAGTAACTGACATCTGAAAATCAACTGTTCAGAGGAGACTCTGTGAATCAGGCCTTCATGGTCGAATTGTTGAAAATAAACCACTACTAAAGGACACCAATAATATGAAGAAACTTGCTTGGTCCAAGAAAAACTAGCAATGGACATTAGACCGGTGGAAATTTATCCTTTGGTCTGTTGAGTCCAAATGTGAGATTTTTGTTTCCAACTACTGTGTCTTTGTGAGACGCAGAGAAGGTGAACAAATTATCTCAGCATGTTTGGTTTCCACCGTGAAGCATGGAGGGGGAGGTGTGATGGTGTGTGGGTGCTTTGTTGGTGATTTATTTAGAATTCAAGGCACACTTAACTTCTTAGGGAGCAGCTCCCGAGGTGATGGTTTTGGAGAGTCTGGCGTGCCCAAAGTAAAATGTCTGCCACTCAGGCCCAGAAAATAATTAGTACTATTGGATAAGAAACACTCTGAAGTTTCTAAAAGTGTTAGCATAATGTCTGTGAGTATAAGAGAACGGATATAGCAGACAAAAACCCGAGGAAAATCCATCCGGAATTACAGTTTTTTTTTACCTTTGCTCTGTTTGACAGCAACCAGCTCCGAGATTTCAGTACCTATGGCTTCCACTAGATGTCAACAGTCTCTATACAAAGCCAGGAAACGGTAGCCCTGACCAGAACGGATAGGAAGAGAATATGGTCAAGGGAGCTCAGATGTCAACAAGATTTTGCGGGCGCGCAACCGAGTGCGACCTCCACTTTATTTTCCTTTCTTATCGTTCAGGCTACAATCCGGTTTAAATATTATAGTAAATATACATAAAATTATACCTAAGGAAACATTAAAAATGATGTTTGATTTGTTTGGAGAAATATAATAGGTATAATTTGAACGCGTTCTCTTCACGGTTCAATGGGCGACTCAACGATGGATTTTATGATAACGCGCCAACCAAACGGAGATTTATGGATATAATAAATGACTTTTTATAACAAAAGAAGCATGCACTGTCTTCGTTGGACACTTGGGAAGCCCTCAGCAGAAGTTCATCAAAGGTAAGCGATTTTATATTAGCGATTTTATACGTTTTGTGAGATCCGCATTGGGTTATGAATTTATGCTAATAGATAAATATTGTAGGCGTTATCCTCAAACAATCAAATGTTGTGCTTTCGCCGTAAAGCCTTTTTGAAATCTGACAACGCTTTGATATTGCCAAGACCTCTACCTGGCAACCGTTCACCCGGCTCCTTCGGGCCGTGAGAGGGTGTCCGCCCTCATCTCGTCCCTCTCAGGGAAAGCCTTGTAGTGGGCCAACGTCGTGTGGGAGGAAGGAGATGCGGCGCTGGACCACTTCGAGGATTTCACCTGCCGTTTCCGGGCAGTCTTCGACCACCCACCCGAGGGTAGAGCGGCAGGGGACAAGGAGTGCTCAGGAGTTCGCCATTGATTTTCGGACCCTGGCCGCCGGCGCTGGATGGAACTACAGGGCCCTGATTGACCATTATCGCTGCAGTTTGCGCGAGGACGTGCGTCGGGAGTTGGCCTGCAGGGACACCACCCTCACCTTTGACCAGCTGGTGGACCTGTGCATTCGGTTGGGTCACCTGCTGGCATACCCGCGGACGTCCAGAGCGGGCTCTGTCGGTTCCATCCCCCAGCACCACCGCTCCGGTACCCATGGAGCTGGGAGGTGCTGTGCGTAGGGAGACTGGAGGTGCTTCCATCTTGTGCACCATCTGTGGCCGCAGAGGTTACACTGACGGTTGGTGCCGGGTCGGTTCCTCTGGGGATCGAGGCAGCAGGCAGGGTACACTGGCGTCATCCCCGGTGAGCCGGCACCATTCTCGCCCAGAGCCCTCTGTTGCACATTTGTTTTTGTATGTTACTTTTTCTGAGTTTTCCCCACATTCCCAGCATAAGGCGCTCGTCGATTCAGGCGCAGCTGGGAATTTTATAGACAGATCGTTCGCCCTTAGTTTAGGGATTCCTATTGTTCCCGTGGATGTGCCCTTCCCCGTTCATGCCTTAGATAGTCGACCATTAGGGTCAGGATTGATCAAGGAGGCCACCGCTCCTCTGGTTATGGTAATGCAGGAGGGTCACAAGGAGAAGTTGCGTCTCTTCCTCATTGACTCTCCTGCGTTTCCTGTGGTGCTACGTCTACCCTGGTTAGTTTGTCATGACCCCACTGTTTCTCACGGGGTGGTCGCAAGAGTGCTCAGGGAGGTATTTAGGGGTTTCCGTGGGTGCTACTACGGTGGAAAGCCAGACCAGGTCTCCACCATGCGCATTCCCCCTGAATATGCCAATTTGGCTCTCACCTTCTCCAAGAAGGATGCGACTCAATTACCACCACCATCAACGGGGTGATTGTGCGATAAATTTCCTGGTAGATGCCGCTCTTCCCAGGAGTCACGTGTATCCCCTGTCAGCTATGGAAACATATGTCTCCGAATCCCTGTGTCAGGGGTACATTCGGCCCTCCACTTCACCCGCCTCCTTGAGTTTCTTTTTTGTGAAGGAGGGAGGTCTGCGCCCGTATATTGACAATCGTGGTCTAAACCAGATCACGGTGAGGTATAGTTACCCGCTACCGCTCATCGCCACAGCGATTGAGTCAATGCACGGGGCGTGCTTCTTCACCAAACTAGATCTCAGGAGCGCTTACAATCTGGTGCGTATCTGGGAGGGAGACGAGTGGAAGACGGCGTTCAGTACGACCTCAGGGCATTTTGAGTACCTCGTCATGCCGTACGGGTTGATGAAAGCTCCATCAGTCTTCCAAGCCCTTGTAGACGAGATTTTCAGGGACCTGCACGGGCAGGGTGTAGTGGGGTATATTGATGACATTCTGATATACTCCGCTACACGTGCCGAGCATGTGTCCCTGGTGTGCGGGGTGCTTGGTCTATTGTTGGAGCATGACCTGTACGTCAAGGCTGAGAAATGCCTGTTCTTCCAGCAGTCAGTCTCCTTCCTAGGGTATCGCATTTCCACCTCTGGGGTGGAGATGGAGAGTGATTTCAGCCGTGCATAATTGGCCGACTCCCACCTCGGTAAAGGAGGTGCAGCGGTTTCTAGGGTTTTCCAACTACTACCGGAGGTTTATCCGGGGGTTTGGTCAGGTAGCAGCTCCCATTACCTCACTGCTGAAGGGGGGTGCGGTGCGTTTGCAGTGGTCGGCTGAGGCGGACAGGGCTTTTGGTCACCTGAGGGCTCTGTTTACCTCGGCTCCCGTGCTGGCCCATCCGGATCCGTCTTTGGCGTTCATAGTGGAGGTGGATGCATCCGAGGCTGGGATAGGGGCCGTCCTCTCTCAACGCTCGGGTACTCAAGGCTCTGAAGGCGTGGAGACATTGGCTTGAGGGGGCTAAACACCCTTTTCTCATCTGGTCTGACCACCGCAATCTGGAGTACATCAGGTCAGCGAGGAGACTAAAACCTTGCCAGGCAAGGTGGGCCATGTTTTTCACCCATTTTGTTTTCACCCTATCCTACAGACCAGGTTCCCAAACGCTAAGCAGACGCACTGTCCCGGATGTTTGACAAAGAGGAGCGTTCCATAGATCCCACTCCCATACTTCCGGCCTCTTGCCTGGTGGCACCGGTGGTGTGGGAGCTGGATGCGGACATCGAGCAGGCGTTACGTACAGAGCCCACTCCTACTCTGTGTCCAGCTGGGCGTCTGTAGGTTGCGTATCCTGTCCGACCATTTGATCTATTGTGCCCACACGTCACCCTCCTCTGGTCATCCTGGCATCGGTCGGACAGTGCGCTGTCTTAGTGGGAAGTACTGGTGGTCCACCTTGGCCAAGGACGTGAGGGTTTATGTTTCCTCCTGCTGGGTGTGTGCCCAGTGCAAGGCTCTTAAGAAACTGCCCAGAGGGAAGTTACAACCTCTTTGGCTTTTCACTGGGCTTCTCTTCCACACGAAGTAGAGGCACACACAATTGCAGAAGTTGAGTTTACTTGACTTGAACAACCTGTACATTTTAAGAAACTTGTTAAATTGTTCAGAAATATAGTGTAGACAATGTTGTAAATGACTATTGTAGCTGGAAACAGCAGATGTTTTAACTAGACAGGGAGCGGCGACCCACTCCCGACACCACCAGGTAAAATGTAAAGCGCCAAATTCAAAATTCCAAAGTTGAATTATTAAACATCCACCAATATACAAGTGTTTCATACTCATCAAAAGCTCTGTTTCTTGGCAATATCACAGCGTTGTCAGATTTCAAAAAGGCTTTACGGCGAAAGCTCTACATTTGATTGTTTGAGGGCAGCACCTCACATACTTTCTCATAGCCATGAATACATTAGCCAGCGTGGCACACACATAACACATTTCACAGCGAAAACAAATCAATTACCTGTTGAAGAACTTCTGCTGAGGTCATCCTAAGTGTCCAACGAAGACAATCCATGGTTCTTTTGTTAGAAAAAGTCATGTATTATATCCATAAATCTCCATTTGGTTCGCGCGTCATAGTCAGAAACGACAGCCTCCACTAGTCCATTGAAACGTGGCGCGAACTCGTTCATCTTATACCTATAAACTTGTCCAAGAACATTCAAACATAGTTTTAAATGTATCCTTAGGAACACTTTTACGTATATTTACTATTATAAATCAACCGGAATATAAACTGAGCTCTAAAGACGGTAAATAAGACACTGCGCGACTTCTCGGGCGCGCGCCCTGGGTACTGTTGTCATCAAGGGGGGACCCACTTGTTTGGTCGTTTTCTCTGGTCTAAAGCATCCAAAATGGAGGAAAACACCATCTCGAGGCTGTTGACATCATAAGGAAGCGATGTGTACTGCATTCATATGCCCTTATATGGTCATTTTCATGAGGGAGGGGTTCCCAAATGAGCAATGTGTCAAAATCACTTTTTCCAGGACAGAAATTCCTCGGGGTTTTGCCTGCCATATCCGTTCTGTTTCACTCACAGACAAATGGTTAACAGTTTTGGAAAATTCAGAGTGTTTCCTATCCAATGGTACTAAATATATGCATATCCTATTTTCTGGGCCTGAATGGGAGGCATTTTACTTTGGGCACGCCAGGCTCTCCAAAACCGTCACCTCGGGAGCTGCTCCCTGAGAAGTTAATGGAATATCTACATAGGCGTACAGAGGCCCATTACCAGCAACCAGCACTCCTGTGTTCCAATGGCACGTTCTGTTGGCTAATCCTAGTTAATCATTTTAAAAGGCTAATTGATCATTAGAAAACCCCTTTGCAATTATGTTAGCACAGCTGAAAACTGTTGTACTGAATAATGAAGCAACAAAAGAATAAATAAGCAATAAAACTGGCCTTCTTTAGAGTATGCTGTGTCTCAACCAATGGCGGGCACAACACCTCAAATGATGTCAAATAGTGTCTAAGCTGCAACATATGCGAAAATGTAAAACAAAAATGACTTTTTGGAGATAATTGATGTTAAAAAGGTTAAAAAAATGTATAAAAAAAAAGTTTTCAAGAAATAAAAAAAGTTTGACAACCCTGTTTGTAAATCTTTTAAATTATATCTATCTCATCGATTTATGTTTTTCAGTGATGAGGACATGGATGTCTAATGGTAGGGTGGGGTATGCAAAATGGGTCAACTTTGAAAACCTCTATCTCCTAAATATTTTGGCATTCAGGTGCAAAAAGTCACAACCATTTCTACCATGAGAAAATATGTACAGAAGGTTTCATTAAAATCAATTAGGGTGCGGTCAAAAAAGGTATTGAAATCAAATGGAACGACCCCTATAATAAGTGAAGAAGTGGAGCCTCTGTAATCTAAACAAACACCTTGTTCAAATGCAGGCCCTGGTCACCCAACGAATTCACCCCACAGGCGCTGCATAGTTGGCTTCATGCTAATGTGCCTCCCAAAGTAAAATAAACCGCAGTGGCTCTGAAGTGGCACCAACCAGAGACTTCATACGGTAGCCCATTGTAGGTGCATGGAACTTAGTGAGCTTGAACACCCCTGCTGCAGACCCCTATGTACTGTATGTATTTTTGGGTGCTCCAGCCCAAGCTGAATTGTGACGTCTATTATTTTAGTTAGTTCCACGTCAGCTGGAATGTCAGGTGACTGTTTAGAGATAAATGTACACTGTTGTGGAAAATTATATCTATCAGCCATCTGTCATCTTAACACATTTTCATGGTGCTTTACTCTGCCTATCCAATGGGCCCCAAGTCAGTCATTATTTCCATCTGGAAATGTCTTCTCTCTATACTTTGTTTCTATCCAACTATCCATTAATTATTAAAGGGCTACATTTTGATAACTATATGCTGAGATAATGAAATTAGAGTACATAATATAATAACATGTGGGCGTAGAATGTATCGGTTCCAGAGTCTCTTAAGCCCCTAGGGGCGTGGCCTCCTTCAAATGAGGAGCCAGAGTGCAATGCATTCTTGATGGCAGGTCAAATCCAATGGGGCTTTCACACTTTTAATGGGCTTTCTCACTGTTTGGAGAGACAGTAATAGGGGTGATTGTTTGTTTTGGAGACTGACCTCAATGTCTGTATCGTCCGCCCTTCTGTTCCCCACAGGGCATTGGTCCAGTGTACTGTGCATTCGAGACCGCAGGCCTCCTAGTGTGGCTTGGAGGAGTGTTCAGATGCAGTGCTGATCTATATGCACTATTGTCTATTTTTGCTTCAGATTTGATACTTGTTTTTTGTTAGGAGTATAGTGCTTGAATGAGTGACACAAGGAGGGATTGACAATAAAATAAGCCAAACATCCACTATAATGTGTAAAGATGGGCAGGATAATAAGATAGTGTGCTTTCTCATCTCACTACTCAGCTGTTGGATGTTAATGCCTTTCTATGTACAGTTCCAGTGACATTTCCTGAATGCGCTTGCTGCAGTAGTGAGACACTAGAGTGCTGTGTTGCAAAGTCGTAAGATGAGACTTTTGCATTTACTTCATCGTTCGGTATTTAAGGAATGTGCATCTGGGATGTGCACAAATTATAGACACTAGAAAGGATTCAAAGAACCTTACACATTAGTGGCCCATTTACCCCAAGATCAGTAGACAATGTGATATTTACTAAACCGGAGCCTCAGGAGTACCACCTCTTTGCTTCATTATGTCACTTTTGGTTGGAAGTCTATATCTGAAACAAATGTCCATATGTCTTTCAGATCCATTAATGCTCGTGTCACCAGGGCATAGAATACCACAGTCAAAATATCCATAAATCCTAGCAGTCAAATCGACTGAGGGACCTTACAGAAAATTGTATGTGTGGGGTGCAGTGATGAGGTAGTCATTCAAAAATCATGTTAAACACTATTATTGCACACCGTTTAAGCTAGAGATATGTTTTTTTGCATTGGATGCGTCTCAATCCATCAAATCCGCCGACATTGCACATTCGCATCTGCGGTGACAGAACTAGAATGTTGTTTGTGAGAACATTAGACATCCCGAAGATTGGTCTACTTACAAAATCGTCTGTAGCGTCCAAACGGTTTGGCCTACGTTTTGCTCCATGACCGCCACAAGCGTCTTGGGACTCGCCTGAAGTCTGTACAGCCGATCTGCCAACTTCTGTCTGTAGCGTCCAAGGTGTTAGGGCTACACAATGTGACCCCTCTGGGGAAAGGTGAGACTCTCACAAACACGTACAGTACCAGTCAAACGTTTGGACACACCTACTCATTCAAGGATTTTCTGTATTTGTGTTATTTTCTACATTGTACAATAATAGTGAAGACATCACAACTATGAAATAACACATATGGAATCATGTAGTAATCAAAATATATATTATATTTTAGATTGCTCAAATTAGCCACCCTTACCTCGATGAGCTTCAAAAATGTAATTAGAATTTTATTTGTCACATACACATGTTTATCAGATGTTATTGGGGGTGTAGTGAAATGCTTTGTACACTCTTGGCATTTTCTCAACCAGCTTCACCTGGAATGCTTTTTCAACAGTCTTGAAAGAGTTCCCACATATGCTGAGCACTTGTTGGCTGCTTGAATTCTAAATAAATCACTGACAGTGTCACCAGCAAAGCACCCCTACACCATCACACCTCATCTACAAAAATGTGGACTCAACAGACAAAAGGACAGATTTCCACCGGTCTAATGTCCATTGCTCATGTTTCTTGGCCCAAGCAAATCTCTTATTCTTATTTGTGTCCCTCAGTAGTGGTTTCCTTTAGTGGTGGAAACACCTATACTCTTCTAAGAGCTGGCCGCCTGGCCAAACTGAGCAAACAGTGGAGAAGATTCATGGTCAGGGAGGTGACCAAGAACCCGATGGTCACTCTGACAGCACTCCATAGTTCCTATGTGGAGATGGGAGAAACTTCCAGAAGGACAACCATCTTTGCAGCACTCCACCAATTAGGCCTTCATGGTAGAGTGGCCAGACGGAAGCCACTTCTCAGAAAAAGGCACATGACAGCCCGCTTGTATTTTGCCAAAAGGCACCTCATGGACTCAGACCATGAGAAACAAGATTATCTGGTCTGAGGTTTGAACCCTTTGTCCTGAATGCCAGGCATGTCGTCTGGAGGATGCCTGGTACCATCCCTACTGTCACGACTTCCGCCGAGGTCGGTCCCTCTCCTTGTTCGGGCGGTTTTCGGCGATTGACATCACCGGCCTTCTAGCCATCGCCGATCCATTTTTCATGTTGTCTTTGTTTTACACACCTGGTTTCAATTCCCAAATTACATGGTCATTATTTAACCCTCTGTTTTCCCCATGTTTTTTGTGCGTGATTGTTTGTTGTTCTTTGTCGGTTTTATTTCGGCTGGTTTATTCGCCCGTGAGTTTTAGGACACGTTGGATTTGTTATTCCTTGTTTCCGTATTTTTATTTAACACGTTGTTCACTCATCTCTGCTTTCCTGCGCCTGACTTTTACACCAGCTACACTCACTGGGAAATTGACACCTACGGTGAAGCATGCTGTGGGGATGTTTATCAGCAGGAGGGACTGGGAGACTAGTCAGGAAAAAGTAAAGGTGCGTGAATACTTTTTCATGGCACTGTATATTTTTTTTTAAATGTTCATTATTGGACATAAAATACTGCAAAAACACCAGGAAATCAGCTCCAAGCAATTTAGATTTTTGAAATCTGTTCCCAAGTACTCCCAAGCATCATAGAACAAATGTGATCATATACAAATGTCAGCAAGGTTTGAAATGGTTATGTTTTAGTCAAATATTATATATGTTTTGGGTTCTTGCGGTCAATTTGCAGTCTACAAATTATTTGTAATTATGTTCTGTCCCCCCAACCATCCGCTCAAGAAAAATTTGCCTGTGGCTGAATCTAGTTGATGATCACTGTTTTATAGTATATCATTCCATGATTAAAGAGCACCTAGTGGATTATCTATAAATAAAAAAAATCAGTGTTTGCGTTTTTCCCCTTGTTTGAATTCTAATTCAAGCAATAAGTGACACTCATTTCCAATCACCAAAAGGCCACTGCGTATCTTTGAGAGTGTGTGTGCATATCCTCAGGTACAAAAGTGTTTGAAATGCAAAATAGAATTAACATAGTCAGTCTTGAAAGAGATTGAATTAAAATTGTTCTCACCAATATGTTGCATCACAAATTACAGCTATATGTTGATTATCACTGCACTTTGTCAACACTGTCTACCCAACCTCCCTGTTTCCTCACCCTCAATCTGGTTCTGGAGAGCCACTGGGTGCGAAGTTATTATTACAGCCCAGCGCTAACACCTGATTCAACTAATCAATGTTTTATTGGTTGAGTAGGAACAAAACGTGCACACCCACTGCGTCTCCAGGACCAGGCTTGAAGAACACTGGTTGAACGTACTGTGATACCAATCCATTCATGTATATTCAGTTATTCCCTAATTTCCTCCACTCCAGTAACGCTGGGCTAACAAATCATGCTGAAGTGAAACTTTGGAAAATGAGACACACTTATATTTCAAAATTACGAAAATACAGAAGTCTATGAAAAGATGGATCTGTAACAAAGCAAACCTCTGGGTTTTCTAGGTAGAAAACAACCACTTTGCTTTTGTTCCGTTCAACAGCAGCTTTGAAACTGTTGGATTCAATGCATTTGACAAGTGGGATAAAGCCAATGATCGATCACCATGGAAATGCACAAAGGCAGTCAGGAAACCATCCATTCCAATGCATCATCTCTCAGATGTATATATATTTCTCCCTCTGCCATAAAAATGGCATAACAATAACAAATGGATGCAATCTAAGGATGTTTCCCATGATTCATACCCCTCAGATAAACGAAAATAAATGTACTCAAAGATTACAAACAATTTAAGACACAACGTTTTCTCTTTCTCAGTGGATTTCATTTGTAGAACACCTTGAGAAAATATCTTGGTCTTCCACTCTGGTGTCGCTGAAACTCCTACCAGAATGTGATCCTTGGCGATTATGCTTTCTGTGCCAGTGGGAATCTTCAAATGCTAAAGACTGAGGTGATTTTGTTTCTGGTCCATATAGTTCAAAATGGCCATACTATATGTTGAGTTACCTTAGTTCTTTATCAGAGAAGCATTTTGACTGTATTTTGACGTTATATTGTAAAGAACCTGGGTGAGCGCTACATACAGTAAATTATTATTATTCAAATATTTATCACATGACTCAAACTGAGACATTAAGTGTCTGATTTTCCCTTTTCAAATGACATCCTTTTTTTTACATTTTCTTTTTAAATTTGGAGGCAGTTCCCACTCCTCTTGTTTATTTTTTTTTACAAGCTTTTAATTATAGGACAGTGAGTAGGGTGGGTAGGAAAAACAGGAGAAGATATTGTGTCAAATTAGCAGTGGGATGTATTCCTATCCATGCCGACACAGTACATGTGTGCACTGGGGGTGGCGCCACTAATTGCTAGACCATCACAGGCCACAACATCCTATTTTTTTATTGGAAAAATGTCAGCTTTGAGTCATCTTGGGTATGTCTGTATGTCAGCTTTGTACATCTGGATTTTTTCCTAATCTTCCTTGCAGATTCTCAAACTGTTAAATTACATGGGGAGCGGCAGTGAACAACAATCTTCAAGTCTTTCCACAGATTTTAAATGGGATTCAAGTCTGGGCTTTGGCTGGGCCACAAGAACATTCACATTCTAGTTCTGAAGCCATTCCAGCATTGCTTTGGCTGTATGCTTGTCCTGTTGGAATGTAAATCTTGACCACCAATCAAAGGTAGTTTTCACTCTGAAGCAGGTTCTCATGAAGGATTTGCCTGTATTTGGCTCCCTTCAGTGCTCCCTCTATCATCACCAGTCTCCCAATTCCACCAAAACAGCTAATTTTGGAGTGTCAAAGCAAAGGGGTTTGAATACTTTAAGTACCAGTCAAAAGTTTGGACACACCTACTCATTCAAGGGTTTTTCTTTGTTTTCATTATTTTCATTGTATTTTTATATTGTACAATAATATTGAAGACATCACAACTATGAAATAACACATATGGAATCATGTAGTAACCAAAAAAGCGTTAAACAAATCAAAATGTATTTTATAGTTTACTTGATGACACATTTGCACACACTTGGCATAGCGGGGTGTACAGGCCGTGGCTCGGGTGGTTGATGTCCTTGATGCTCTTTTTGGCCTTCCTGTGACATTGGGTGCTGTAGGTGTCCTGGAGTGCAGGCAGTGTATCCCCGGTGATGCGTTGGGCAAACCATACAACCCTCTGGAGAGCCCTGCGGTTGTGGGCAGTGCAGTTGCCATACCAGAGGGTGATACAGCCCGACAGGATGCTCTCAATTGTGCATCTGTAAAGGTTTTGGAGGGTCTTAGGGGCCAAGCCAAATTTCTGCAGCCTCCTGTCTGTGTGAATGGACAAATTAAAATTGCCAGTAATGTGTATGCCGAAGAACTTGAAGCTTTCCCCCTTCTCCACTGCGGTCCTGTTGATGTGGATAGGGGCGTGCTCCATCTGCTGTTTCCTGTAGTCCACGATCAACTTTGATTTGTTGACATTGAGGGAGAGGTTATTTTCCTGGCACCACTCCGCCAGGTCTCGTCATTGTTGGTAATCAGGCCTACTACTGTTGTGTCGTCTGCAAACTTTATGATTCACTTGGACGTGTGCGTGGCCATGCAGTCTTGGGTGTACTGGGAGTACAGGAGTGGGCTGATCACACACACTAGTGGGGCCCCTGTGTTGAGGATCAGAAAAGTGGAGGTGTTGTTTGCCACCTTCACCACCTGGGGGTAGCCCGTCAGAAAGTCAAGGACCCAGTTGCACTATGCGGGGTTCAGACCCAGGACCCAGAGTTTAATGATGAGCTTGGACAGTACTGTGTTGTTGAAGGCTGACCAATAGTCAATGAACAGCATTCTGGTGTAGGTATTCCTCTTATCCAGATGGGAAAGGAGAATGTGCAGTACAATGGCGATTGCATTGTCTGTGGATCTATTGGGGTAGTAAGCAAATTGAAGTGGGTCTAGGGTGTCAGGTAAGGTAGAGGTGATATGATCCTTAACCAGTCTCTCAAAACACTTAATTATGACAGAAGAGAGTGCTAATGGGAAATACTCATTTATTTCAGTTACCTTTGCTTTTTTGGCTACAGGAACAATGATGGGGCGGCAGGTAGCCTAGTGATTAGGGCGTTGGGCCAGTAACTGAAAGGTTGCTAGATCGAATCCCCGAGCTGACAAGAATCTGTCGTTCTGCCCCTGAACAAGGCAGTTAACCCACTGTTCCTAGGCCGTCATTGTAAATAAGAATTTGTTCTTAACTGACTTGCCTAGTTAAATAAAGGTTAAATATAAAAAAATAAATGGACATCTTGAAGCAAGTGGGGACAGCAGACTGGGATAGGGAGAGATTGAATATGTCCGTAAACACTCCAGCCAAATGGTCTGCGCATTCTCTGAGGGCACGGTTAGAGATGCCATCAGGGCCGGCAGCCTTGCGAGGGTTAACACGCTTAAAAGTCTTACTCACGTTGGCCCCGAAGAACGAGAGCCCACAGTCTTTGGGAGCGAGCTGCGTCGGTGGCACTGTGTTGTCCTCAAAGCAGCCTCAGGATATGTGGTTTCCAGTTTGCATAAAGTCCAGTGTAGTTCCTTGAGGGCCGTTATGGTATCAGCTTGAGGGGGAAAATACACGGCTGTGACTATGGGAATTTACATTGCTGTGACTATAACCAAAGATAATTCTCTTGGGAGGTAATACGGTCGTCATTTGATTGTGAGATATTATAGGTCGGGTGAACAAAAGGACTTGACTTTCTGTATGTTATCACAATCACACCATGAATAGTTAATCATGTTACAGTCCCTGATGTCTCTCTGGAAGGAGATCCTCGCCCTGAGCTCATCTACCTTATTGTCCAGAGGCTGAACATTAGCGAGTAACATTCTCAGAAGCGGTGGATGGTATGCCCGCCACCTGAGTGGGTCTATAAGTCCACTGTAAAGTGATGGTAACATGTTTCATGAGCTGAAATAAAAGATCCCATTATTTTTCCATACACACAAAAAGCTTATATCTCTAAAATGTTGTGCATGAATTTGTTTACATCCCTCTTAGTGAGCATTTCTCCTTTGCCAAGATAATCCATCCACCGGACAGGTGTGGCATATCAAGATGCTGATTAAACAGCATGATCATTACACAGGTGCACCTTGTCCCGAGGACAATAAAAGGCACCTCTAAAATGTGCAGTTTCTGTCACACAGCACAATACCACAGATGTATCAAGTTTTGAGGGAGTGCGCAATTGGCATGATGATTGCAGGGACGTCCACCAGAGCAGTTGCCAGAGAATTTAATGTTAATTGGGCTGCAACGTCATTTAGAGAATTTAGCAGTACGTCCAACTGGCCTACCAACCACAGACCACGTGTAATGACTCCAGCCCAGGACCTCCACGTCAGCCCAGGACCACATCCGGCTTCTTCACCTGCCTATGACACAATCCACCCGGACAGCTGATAAATCTGTGGGTTTGCACAACTGAAGAATTTCTGCACAAACGGTCAGACACCGTCTCAGGGAAGCTGATCTGATTGCTCATTGTCCTGACTACAGTTTGGCATCGTAACCGACTTCAATGGCAATTGACACGTTGGAGAAGTGTGCTCTTCAAGATTGAATCCCGGTTTCAATTGTACCCTGGCAGATTACAGAGATGTATGGCGTCGTGTCGGCGAGTGGTTTGCTGATGTCAACGTTGTGAACCATGGTGGTGGTGGGGTTATGGTATGTGCAGGCATAAACTACAGACAATGAACACAATTACATTTTATCGATAGCAATTTGAATGCACACATATACAGTGAAGAGATCCCGAGGCCCATTAATGTGCCATTCATCCGCCTCCATCACCTCATGTTTCAGCATGATAATGCACAGCCTCATGTCTGTACACAATTCCTGGAAGCTGAAAATGTCCCAGTTCTTCCATGGCCTGTATACTCACCAGACATGTCATCCATTGAGCATGTTTGAGATGCTCTGGATAGACGTGTACGACAGTGTGCTCCAGGTCCAGCCAATATCCAGCATCTTCGCACAGCCATTGAAGAGGAGTGTGACAACATTTCACAGGCCACAATAAACAGTGTGATCAACTCTATGCCATGGAGATGTGTTTGTCACACCAGATACTGACTGGTTTTCTGATCCATGTCCATATTTGTTTTTTGAAGGTGTCTGTGACCAACAGATGCATATCGTTTTCCAAGTCATGTGAAATCCATAGATTAGGGCCTTAAATATTTATTTAAATTAACAGATTTCCTTAGATGAACTGTAACTCAGTAAAATCTTTGAAACTGTTGCATGTTTTTGTTCATTAAATAAAAAACACACTGCATTCGGAAAACATTCAGACCCCTTCAATTTTTCCACATTTTGTTAAGTTACAGTCTTATTCAAAAATGTATTGAATTGTTTATTTCCGTCATCCATCCACACACAATATTCCATAAATAGAAAGTGAAAACAGGTTTTAAGAAATGTTAGCAAATTTCCAAAAAATAAAAACAGAAAATTCTTATTTACATAAGTATTCAGACGCTTTGGTATGAGACTCGAAATGGAGCTCAGCTGCATCCTGTTTCCATTGATCATCCTTGAGTTGTTTCTACAACTTGATTGAAGTCCACCTGTGGTAAATGCAATTGGTTGGACATGATTTGGAAAGGCACACACCTTTCTATGTGACCGACCGCCTCGATTCGGTCTTATGTAGCAAAATTTGAAATTATGGTTTTTACATTGGATAAAAGTAGAGACTGACCTAGAAAATGGTATGTCATACATTGCTATTTAGGAACAAAGGAAAAGTAATTCTGCTTTGAAAGTTAATAACCTTGTAACCCCACTTTTGAGGAAATTGCCCTTGAAAGTTTTGGTACACCTACGGGAGAGCTCTTCTTTGTCTACACCCATTCAGCATCGTTCACATCCTCTTAACTTCTTGGGGAGTGGTGGGGCGCTAGCGCCCCAATCCCGACACTACCAGATGAAATGCAAGGCGCCAAATTCAAAATCCAAAAGTTGAATTATTAAACATGCACCCATATACAAGCGTTTCATACTCATCAAAAGCTCTGTTTCTTGGCAATATCACAGCGGTCAGATTTCAAAAAGGCTTTACGGCGAAAGCACCACATTTGATTGTTTGAGGGTAGCACCTTCACTATTTTTCCCATTACCATGAATTCATTAGCCTTCACGGTTCACACAAAACACATTTCACAGCGAAAACAAATCAATTACCTGTTGAAGAACTTCTGCTGATGGCTTCCAAAGTGTCCAACGAAGACAATCCATGGTTCTTTTGTTAGAAAAAGTCATGTATTTTATCCATAAATCTCCGTTTGGTTCGCACGTTATAATCAGAAACTACAGCCTCCACTCCTCCATTGAAACGTGAAGAGAACTCGTTCAACTTAAACCTATAAACTTGTCCAAGAACAATCAAAAATCATTTTAAATGTATCCTTAGGAACACTTTTACGTATATNTACTATAATAAATCAACCGGAATATAAACTGGGCTATAAGAACGGAAAAAAACACAGAGCGTGCCTTCTCGGGAGCGCGCGTTCTCTTCTGTTGACTTCCAAGGGGACACTTCCTGATTCCTCTTCTTCTCTGCTCTAAAGGCATCCAAAAAATATCTGAACACTGTCTCGAGACTGTTGACATCTAGAGGAAGCGATAGGTACTGCATTCATATGCCCTTATATGGGCATTTTCATAAGGGAGGGGTTCCAAATGAGGCACTCTGTCAAAACCACTTTTTCCAGGACAGAAATTCCTCGGGGTTTCGCCTGCCATATCCGTTCTGTTTTACTCACAGACAAATGGTTAACACTTTTAGAAAATTCAGAGTGTTTCCTATCCAATGGTACTAAATATGTGCATATCCTATTTTCTGGGCCTGAATGGGAGGCACCCAGGCTCTCCAAAACGGTCACCTCGTGCGCTACTCCCTAAGAAGTTAAGCCTAAGCCCCACTCATCTCTTTAACGAGTCACATGTGAGGCCATGTGGTAAACACAAGCTATATCAAATAAAATCTAAGTTAATTTGTGACATGCACAGGATACAGAAGGTATAAACTGTACAATGAAATGGTTACTTGCATAGTAGCAATATCAAAAACATGAAGTGTTCAGATAAAAAGATTTTATCATTATTAGATGACGCTTACCCGACACACTTGTCTACATTGATAGCTCATGTGAAGGAAATGCTTTAACCACCCCTAGACACACCTGGCTAATTTGATGGGTCATGAAATAATCTGGCCGAAGTGGAGTCTTTTGTATAGACATGTAGCTGGCTAGTAGGTACATTAGCTAGCTAGCTAAACAATGAACTGGCATAATCCCAACTCATACTACTGCCAATACAAACACTGTTATTGATCCAGTATGAATCTGCAGGTAACTAAAGCTAACAAAATAGGTTAAATGTTAGCTAGCCTCTTAAGTGTCCACCCCTTTTTTTTTTATGTTGCCTAAAATGACATACCCAAATCTAACTGCCTGTAGCTCAGGACCTGAAGAAAGGATATGCATTTTCTTCAAACCATTTGAAAGGAAACAAGTTGATCGTGGAAGTTTGTGGAAATGTGAAATGAATGTAGGAGAATATAACACATTCGATCTGGTAAAAGAAAATACAAAGAAAAAACTGTCTTTTTTAGATTTTGGCCACTAGACGGCAGCAGTGTATGTGCAAAGTGTCATTCTGATCCAATGAACCATTGCATTTCTGTTCAAAATGTTGTATCAAGACTGACCAAATGTGCCTAACTGGTATATTAATAACGTTTCAAGTTCAAAACTATGCACTCTCCTCCTTTCACTGTAATAGCTACTGTAAATTAGACAGTACAGTTAGATTAACAAGAATTTAAGCTGTCAGCCAATATCAGATCTGTCTATGTCCTGGGAAATGTTCTTGTTACTTACAACCTCATGCTAATCACATTAGCCTACATAACACACCGATCCAGTAGAGGCTAGCTAACATTAGGCTATAACTAGCAATAAAATAGATTTCTGATTCCAATAATATTACTACACAGATCATACACGTAACGTTAGCAAGCGAGCCAGCAAGCTAATGTTCGCTAACTACAGTGGTTGCTCCACTAAAAGTGTTTTAGTCACCACTTCATTGCTCCAGACCAGCGCAAGGGGGAGTTAGAGCACTGATTATGCTTTTGGGTCCTACTATGTCTCTAACTGACAATGAATTGACGACATAAACCTAAATAGAAACTGATAATTCTGCACAACTTCAGTATTACTTACTAACACTGTTGTTACACTAAGGTTTTTATTCTTTTATTTTGTTAGGATTATTTTGCTCTTACTGTATGTAGCCCACTCCCGACCGGTCACAATGTACAATGCCTGAGTGGCACCATGGTCTAAGACACTGCATAGCAGTGCAAGCTGTGTTGCTCCAGATGCTGGTTCAATACCTGTGCTGGACTTGACCTGTAGACCAATGTGTTGACTATAGGGTTTTGGTTTCTCTCCCTCTAAAAACAGAAAGAAATAATTCTAAATAACAAACAAATTAGTAACCATGTTCAAGAATTTCCTTTTTTCGGTGCTCATTTTACGTTATTTTAAATCAAAATGATCTCAAAAATATATTTTTTTAAACATAGCATTATTATTATTATTATTACTAATTTAGAATTTTATAAAATCCCCTTGGATATTCTCACAAATATATTATTAACCCTGTTATCAGCAGGACAATATATATTGGTCATATTGGTCATGGCTCCCAACTGGTGCACAATGGGATCGCCTTGCAGTTCTCCAGCTTGTAGTTCTCCACTGAATCAGCGGTGGGTGCGTAAGGTTCAGGTTCAAGGAAGGAGGGCAGTGGGCACGGGATGGGCTGCAGAGAAGACTGACCTAGCCCATGGGGAAGGAGGAGGAGGACCCCCACCCCGCCCCACTGGGTAGCACAGAGCAACACTTTAAGGGGCATTGCACTAATAATGGTGCTGACTAGGGAAACGTTCCCGCTGTTCTTAGTGCCAGTCTGCATGTTCAAACTAAAACAATGTAACTAATAATGGCGCGAAAAATGCCCCTTAAATATGAATTCGGAGGGCAAATATGATTAAATATTAAAATCATTAGACCTCTCACTAAAGGCTTCACTCAAAAGTTATACGAAAAATGACATGAAAAGCACACATTTGTAAATCCCAATCTCTAAAAGTAATTGGAAAGGTAGATACAAATTATTTGTGATATTGTGGTTACAGTAAAGAATGTAAACAAGTTGTAAACAAATGCTGTGTTTTTATTTACAGTAGTGATGGACAGCTGGTGGCATTTTGAAAACAGGTTTTCAAACACTTGTAGCCTGATTAGCAGGACAATAGACTCTTTATAGCCCAGCTACTGAAGGTGTGAACATCCCCCTACATGCAAAAAATGCCATTGCTTTCATCAAGCCAGCTTCTTTCTATGGTGCTACCCGTTCCAGTGTTAGGACCGTGACCTCGGGAGGACTTGAAAATGAGCCAGAGCTGAGAGGATCACCAAAACTAAAGGTATTTTGGTTAAAACATGTTTTATATAGCCTATCAATGTGTAGACATAGTGTGTAATAAAATCGATAATTAAATAAAGGTTAAATAAAAATAAAACAATTATTGTGTACTTAAAACGTGAATGTGTTTTTGCAGAGTATACAAACATGCCGACAACCATCCGTATAGATCAGTGGACAAAGGGCTGGACATCGGGCCGCACTGAAAAAACACATGGTTGCCAAGAAAGAGGTTTGTTTTGCTAGATTCTTAAAATGTGTACGCAGCATTTGTGCATTGGAGTCACTTTTAATTCTTAATTGATCTACCGTTTCTGTCATAGGCCACTCTAATCGATGGGGGGTCAGTGCGGTACCATTCTGCTCATCTGATGAAGGTGCACATGAATCAAATTCAAACTTTGAAGACCGAGATCGAGTCATTGAAGGCAGACCAGCAGAAAGAGAAATATTATCGGAGGGCAGAGATACGGGCAACAGCTGATGCATTGGTCCAGACCCAGGCGGCATTGGCGGAGAGACAGGCGGAGAATGAAGCGTTGAAGAGGGCGAGGAACGAGATGGAGTCACAATCCATGCCAGGCACACCTGTGAGCTCTCGAACTCCACCTCCGACAGGCAGAGTCAACATACCTGGCGGGTTCATCAGGTCGTCGGTTCACCCTGACACTTCCATTCCTCTTCTGACAACAGAACTTAACCAACTGTTCACCAGGCACAGCAAGGGTCGGCCGGACCGGTATGCTGTTCTGCTATAGCCTAATAAACAAATGCAGGTGGCTTATATCTTCAAAATGCTTTATAATCCAAATGTAAAAACGTACTGTATTTCTTCATCAGCATCTTTATGCTTTCGTTAACCTCTCAGGGATCATTGGGGCGCTAGCGACCCACTCCCGACACCACCAGGTAAAATGTAAAGCGCCAAATTCAAAATCCCAAAGTTGAATTATTAAAAATCCACCAATATACAAGTGTTTCATACTCATCAAAAGCTCTGTTTCTTGGCAATATCACAGCGTTGTCAGATTTCAAAAAGGCTTTACGGCGAAAGCACTACATTTGATTGTTTGAGGACAGCACCTCACATACTTTTCACATAGCCATGAATTCATTAGCCAGCGTGGCACACACATAACACATTTCACAGCGAAAACAAATCAATTACCTGTTGAAGAACTTCTGCTGAGGTCATCCTAAGTGTCCAACGAAGATAATCCATGGTTCTTTTGTTAGAAAAAGTCATGTATTATATCCATAAATCTCCATTTGGTTCACGCGTCATAGTCAGAAACGACAGCCTCCACTAGTCCATTGAAACGTGGCGCGAACTCGTTCATCTTATACCTATAAACTTGTCCAAGAACAATCAAACATCATTTTAAATGTATCCTTAGGAACACTTTTACGTATATTTACTATAATAAATCAACCGGAATATAAACTGAGCTCTACAGACCGAGGGAAACACAGTGCGCGCTTGGCGAGAGCGCGTGCCCAGTCCTACAGAGTTCCAAAGAGGCACTTCCTGATTCTCTCTTCTTCTCTGTTCTAACTCATCTGAACAGCATGAAACCACTTTCTAGAGACAAAGGACATCCAGAGGAAGCGATAGGTACTGCATTCATATGCCCTTTTATGGGCATTTTCATGAGGGAGGGGTTCCAAATGAGGCACTCTGTGAAAACCACTTTCTCCAGGACAGAAATTCCTCGGGGTTTTGCCTGCCATATCCGTTCTGTTTTACTCACAGACAAATGGTTAACAGTTTTACAAAATTCAGAGTGTTTCCTATCCAATGGTACCAAATATGTGCATATCCTATTTTCTGGGCCTGAATGGGAGGCATTTTACTTTGGGCATGCCAGGCTCTCCAAAACGGTCAAGTTGTGCAGTGATCCCTAAGAAGTTAATAAAATAATGATAAAAATACTCTTTCAAAATGGCAATGTTTATTTAGTTATGGATCCATAATGAATTGCTATGGGAATAAATATCGCTGAATTACAGAAATATTGGAACAAAGTTGTCTAATGAAGGTAAACAAATTGTTGCTTACTGGAAAATACTCTTTCAACACACACGGTCACGTGTCACATTGTACAGCGCCATTATGGCAATTAGCCAGGCTATATTTTGGCCCGGCTAATTGCTATGTATTTCGATACTTTGTGGATGGGGCCTCCCGAGTGGCGCAGTGCAAAATCCGTTGCTACGGATGCAGGTTTGATACCCATGCCGGGCGCCACCGGGAGACCCATGAGGTGCCTTTTGGTTATAATTTAGAATCCTACAATCCTCTATATGTAATTATTGGAGAAGAGTCACGTCATGTTTTTCTATATACTGAGTCTCACTAGCGTTGAGTAATGTGCTGTTAAAAGTGGCTTAGGTCATATTTATTTAAAGAGCATGTTGAAGTTAGGATTTGAAGCAATAGACTACAACTATTTTGGCACCATTTTGTGCTTCTCTGAGACAAGCATGGAACCTTGCTTGATAAATCAATTAGATTTTTATAAATCAATTAGATTTTTTATAACAATACCCAATCTCCGTTTGGGTATTGGTTAGACTACAATTATACTATAGAAATGTTATTATCTTATTGTAACCTTTATTTAACTAGGCAAGTCAGTAAAGAACAAATCCTTATTTACAAGGACAGCCTACTCCTTCCTTCCCGTCGGGGGAATTGAATCCTGGCCCGCACGACACGGGGATTCTTTAGCTAAATATAGCCTAGTACTGTAGCCTACTCCCGACCGTCACGTTGTACAGCACCATATTTTACGTTCCATCCTAACGGAAACCCAGGTTTTTTTTCATTTTTCTTGGAATAGAAACATCATAATATTAATCTAATTAATTAAGCAAAATTTCTTAAAATCTGTCCCATATACTATGTTCTTACAAAAAAAGTTTTTAAATTCTATAGAACAGCCGCTATTGAAGGCTATCAAATGCTTCTCAAAGATGCCCTCTGGAGGTCAAACTAGCATTAACTAGCATTAATGGTACCATTGGATCACACTTAAATAACGTGCCATAAACTTCTGCGAAACCATGCAAGCTGCGCCGCAATACGCTGCAACTTTTAAAGGATGAACCACCGTAACAGTACGCTTTACCTTGAAATAAAAACAACTTTCTAACAAAATTAGAAACCCAAATCAGAAAATATAGCTAGACTCTTACTCGTATACAATTGAATTCTGAAGTTTTCATACACCTTAGCCAAATATATTTCAACTAAGTTTTTCACAATTCCTGACATTTAATCATAGTAAAAATTCCATGTCTTAGGTCAGTTAGGATCACCACTTTTATTTTAAGAATGTGAAATGTCAGAATAATAGTAGAGAAAATGATTTATATCAGCTTTTATTTCTTTCATCACATTCCCAGTGGGTCAGAAGTTTACCTACTCTCAATTAGTATTTGGTAGCATTGCCTTTAAATTGTTTAACTTGGGTCAAACGTTTCGGGTATCCTTCCACAAGCTTCCCACAATAATTTGGGTGACTTTGGGCCCATTCCTCCAGACAGAGCTGGTGTAACGGAGTTAGGTTTGTAGGCCTTGCTTGCACACACTTTTTCAGTTTCTATAGGAATGAGGTCAGGGCTTTGTGATGGCCACTCCAATACCTTGACTTTGTTGTCCTTAACTACTTAGGGAGTAGTGGCGCGCTAGCTCCCGACACTACCCGGTGAAATGTAAGGCGCCAAATCCAAAAGTTTAATTATTAAACATTCATCAATATACAAGTGTTGCATAGTCATCAAAAGCTCTGCTTTTTGGCAATATCACAGCGTTGTCAGATTTCAAAAAGGCTTTACGGCGAAAGCACAACATTTGATTGTTTGAGGATAGCACCTACAATATTTATCCATTAGCATGAATTCATAAACCAGCGCGGTTCACACAAAACCCATTTCACAGCGAAAACAAATCCCTTACCTTTTGAAGAACTTCTGCTGAGGGCTTCCCAAGTGTCCAACGAAGACATCCAATGGTTCTTTTGTTAGAAAAAGTAATTTATTATATCCATAAATCTCTGTTTGGATGGCGCGTCATGTTCAGAAAATCCAACGTAGAGTTGCCCATTGAACCGTGAAGAGAACGCGTTCAAATATACCTATACACTTTTCCTAAACAAATCAAATACCAGTTATAATGCATCCTTAGCTATCCTTTTATGAATATTAGCGATAATATTTCACTTGGATGGTCACCTATACCTTATATAAGTAAAATAAAGTGGGGCGCGCACCCAGACTCACACCCGAGAAAACTTGTTGACATTTCAGGTCCCCTTACCATTTCCTGTTCCTATCCATTCTGCTTACTCCAATCAGTCCCAGTCTTTGTATATAGACTGTTGACATCTAGTGGAAGCCATAGGTACTGCAATCCAGGATCTGGATTGCCTTGAAGTCAATGGGGAGAGTGTCAAACAGAGCAAAGGTCACCAAAAACTGCATTTCCGGATGGATTTTCCTCTGGTTTTCGCGTGCTATATCAGTTCCGTTATACTCACAGACATTATGTTAACACTTTTAGAAACTTCCAAGTGTTTTCTATCCAATAGTACTAATTATGTGCATATCCTATTTTCTGAGCCTGATTGGCAGACGGAGCGGCCTACTGGTCAGACTTAGAAGGCGAGCAAACCATCCACCGCTTCCAAGCATATTACTCGCCAATCTCTAGACAACAAGGTGGATGAATTTATGGCACGAGTTGCCGTCCAGAGAGACATCAGAGATTGTAACATTCGCTGTTTCACGGAAACATGGCTCAGTCGGGATATGTAGTCAGAGTCAGTACAGCCACCCAGGTTCTTCACGCATCGCGCCAACAGAAACAAAAATCTTTCTGGTAAGAAGAAGGGTGGGGGTGTATGCCTTATGATTAACTTCTTAGGGATCACTGCACAACTTGACCGTTTTGGAGAGCCTGGCGTGCCCAAAGTAAAATGCCTCCCATTCAGGCCCAGAAAATAGGATATGCACATATGTGGTACCATTGGATAGGAAACACTCTGAATTTTGTAAAACTGTTAACCATTTGTCTGTGAGTAAAACAGAACGGATATGGCAGGCAAAACCCCGAGGAATTTCTGTCCTGGAGAAAGTGGTTTTCACAGAGTGCCTCATTTGGAACCCCTCCCTCATGAAAATGCCCATAAAAGGGCATATGAATGCAGTACCTATCGCTTCCTCTGGATGTCCTTTGTCTCTAGAAAGTGGTTTCATGCTGTTCAGATGAGTTAGAACAGAGAAGAAGAGAGAATCAGGAAGTGCCTCTTTGGAACTCTGTAGGACTGGGCACGCGCTCTCGCCAAGCGCGCACTGTGTTTCCCTCGGTCTGTAGAGCTCAGTTTATATTCCGGTTGATTTATTATAGTAAATATACGTAAAAGTGTTCCTAAGGATACATTTAAAATGATGTTTGATTGTTCTTGGACAAGTTTATAGGTATAAGATGAACGAGTTCGCGCCACGTTTCAATGGACTAGTGGAGGCTGTCGTTTCTGACTATGACGCGTGAACCAAATGGAGATTTATGGATATAATACATGACTTTTTCTAACAAAAGAACCATGGATTGTCTTCGTTGGACACTTAGGATGACCTCAGCAGAAGTTCTTCAACAGGTAATTGATTTGTTTTTGCTGTGAAATGTGTTATGTGTGTGCCACGCTGGCTAATGAATTCATGGCTATGTGAAAAGTATGTGAGGTGCTGTCCTCAAACAATCAAATGTAGTGCTTTCGCCGTAAAGCCTTTTTGAAATCTGACAACGCTGTGATATTGCCAAGAAACAGAGCTTTTGATGAGTATGAAACACTTGTATATTGGTGGATTTTTAATAATTCAACTTTGGGATTTTGAATTTGGCGCTTTACATTTTACCTGGTGGTGTCGGGAGTGGGTCGCTAGCGCCCCAATGATCCCTGAGAGGTTAA
>QNTS01000001.1:2802529-2818627 GCA_003317085.1 Hucho hucho
TGGATGGGTATTCCAGCATGACAATGACCCAAAACACACGGCCAAGGCAACAAAGGAGTGGCTCAAGAAGAAGCACATTAAGGTCCTGGAGTGGCCTAGCCAGTCTCCAGACCTTAATCCCATAGAAAATCTGTGGAGGGAGCTGAAGGTTCGAGTTGCCAAACGTCAGCCTCGAAACCTTAATGACTTGGAGAAGATCTGCAAAGAGGAGTGGGACAAAATCCCTCCTGAGATGTGTGCAAACCTGGTGGCCAACTACAAGAAACGTCTGACCTCTGATTGCCAACAAGGGTTTTGCCACCAAGTACTAAGTCGTGTTTTGCAGAGGGGTCAAATACTTATTTCCCTCATTACAATGCAAATCAATTTATAACATTTTTCACATGCGTTTTTCTGGATTTTTTTGTTGTTATTCTGTCTCTCACTGTTCAAATAAACCTACCTTTATAATTATAGACTGATCATTTCTTTGTCAGTGGGCAAACGTACAAAATCAGCAGGGGATCAAATACTTTTTTCCCTCACTGATCATACTGTATTCTATACCATCTACTGCATCTTGCCTATGTCGCACGGCCATCGCTCATCCATATATTTATATGTACATATTCTTATTCATCCTTTTACATTTGTGTGTATAAGGTAGTCATTGTGAATTTGTTAGATTTATTGTTAGATTTTACTGCACTGTCAGATCTAGAAGCACAAGCATTTTGCTACACCCGCATTAACATCTGCTAACCATGTGTATGTGACCAATGAAATGTGATTTGATTTAAGGCACATGAATTTTGATGAAAAATGTTTACGTTCAAATGACTCTCCTGTGAAGTAGCAACGTGTGACATATGCCTAGTTTCCTGAATAGAGTCACATATAAGGTCCCACAGTTGACAGTGCATGTCAGAGCAAAAACCAAGCCATGAGGTTTATGCTTTGTCTATATGGGGCAGTGGTTCCCATGCTTTTTATAGTCCCGTACCCCTTCAAACATTCAACCTCCAGCTGCACCAGGGTCAGCGCACTCTCAAAAGTAGTTTTTTGCCATCATTCTAAGCATGCCACACACACACTATACGATACATTTATTAAACATAAGAATGAGTGTGAGGTTTTGTCACATCCCGGCTCGTGGGAAGTGACAAAGAGCTCTTATAGGGCCAGGGCACAAATAATAATATAATAATAACCAATAATTGTGCTCTTTATTTAGCCATCTTACATATAAAACCTTATTTGTTCATCAAAAATTGTGAATGAGCTTGAAAGTATGCACACAACTCTGCAATGTTGGGTTGTATTGGAGAGAGTCTCAGTCTTAAATAATTTTCCACACAAAGTCTGTGTCTGTATTTATTTTTCATGCTAGTGAAGGCCGAGAATCCACTCTCACATAGGTACGTGTTTGCAAAGGGCATCAGTGTCTTAACAGCGTGATTTGCCAAGGCAAGAAACTCTGAGCGCAGCCCTATCCAGAAATATGGCAGTGGCTTCTGATTAAATTCAATTTTCACAGAACCGTTTGTTGCAATTTCGATGAGGCTCTCTTGTTCAGATATCGGTAAGTGGACTGGAGGCAGGTCATGAAAGGGATAACGAATCCAGTTGTTTGTGTCATTCGTTTCGGGAAAGTACCTGCGTAATTGCGCACCCAACTCACTCAGGTGCTTCGCTATATCACATTTGACATTGTCCGTAAGCTACAGTTCATTTGCACACCAAACAATAATACAATGATGGAAAGACCTGTGTGTTTTCCTTGTTAATGCAGACAGAAAAGAGCTCCAACTTCTTAATTATAGCCTAAATGTTGGCGTACCCCTGAGGGCATTGCGTGTACCCCTTTGGAATACCTGATATGGGGTATTGTGTGTAGATTGATGAGGGAAAAAAACGATGTAATTCATTTTAGAATTAAGCTGTAACTTAAGTTAACAAAATGTGGAAAGAGTCAAGGTGTCTGAATACTTTCCGAATGCACTGTAATTTTGACTGCCCTGGGCCAATAAATGCATTAACGTGTTCAACTCAAAAACGGTTTATTCAAGAGTTCACTCCTGTTTGTATAAGTTGCTGGAGAGTCTCACCAAAGTCTAAAGTAAACAAACAACAACAACAGGAAAAACCAACTTTGCTTATGGGTGTTTGATTTTCAAATTTTTGGGGGGGCAAATGTTTTTGGTTCAAAAAGTATACATTTCAGTTGATGTAAGCTGAAAGTGAAGATATAATTTGTGGACAAATACAAAGACATAGTGGACACCTTCATGATAGCCTTAAAACATAGAACTGTCACTCAAGCTATGATGTGTTGTTGTAAGGCTTGTGACCTATTTTCAGTGAAGAATCCGCCACTTCTGAAGTCATGCTTAAATCATTGACGTTTGACAATTTTGCTTTGGGTCGTACAGAAAATGACATGTGACATGGCTCAGCGTTGCTACTGTATTGTGCTGTGCATGCATGCATTGAATGATTCACCCCATTGTTCGCTTTCTCGCTCTATTTTCCAAAGTGCCTTGAAGGGTAAAGAAGAGAAATTGAGAGCTGTGATGGCTGTCTATCTATCTCAGTCCCCAGCTGCGTCTGAAATAGAAAATTGTGGAAAGTTAAAGGCAACAACAAGCACTTAAGTGTGATATGGGTTCACAATGCTCTTGTCAGACACAGGCCTTGAACATTTAGTATTCTAATTCACATTTGCCAATGTGGAATTCATGCACAGCACTGTATGTATTTAAACTGTATGTACTGCTGATGTGTATATGACATATACGGTGTGGAGACTGTAGTGCATGTATTGTACATTATACAGCATGGACACAATCATATTCCTTCCAAGGATATAGTTTTTACTTCTGGCAATGACAAGCCGGGCTAGTCTTTTGACATGTTGTTGTTATGTGGGAGGGATCCTTGGGTAAGCAGGAACAAATCCTTGGTATTATTGACGTCGGGTGCGGCTTGCGTTGACACTTTTCGCATGGTGTCTCAGTGTCATCTTTTCTGCATGTCATTTTTCTGTCATCTCGGCAATCTGTGTCTTTTGCATCGCTGGTAAACCAATTAACTCCCTTCTAATTAATCCTTCACTTCTGTCTCTAAGACATCATTCAGAAGAGCAGGACAATATTTTCCATATATTAAAATGTATATTAAAGGGCATTTAGTTGCTGTTACTTCAAGTGGTACTTGATTTTCCACAAGTATTTTTTTATGGAAACGTACATTGTCATTACTGTCTAGTTAGATTACTGTGTAGTTACTTTGTAATTACATTACTGTGTAGTTAGATTTAGGCCTTAGTTTTTTTTTTTTTTCAAAAAACATATTAAGGAAATAAATACTGTATATATTATATATAAAGTATATATGTAATATATATTTTACATTTAATTAACTGCAACCGCCAACCACAGGAAGATTCTCTCAACGAGTGGAGACAATGCTGCTGCTCTGCTAAGCATCAGATGGGGGAGGAGAGGAGGTAGGGGGCCCAAGTGAGTAACTAGGGGTGCCATGCCTTGATTGGGTAACTGGTTAATGAAAACATTTAAATAAACTGCATAATAAATAATGTGACTGGTCAATTGTGTGAGTCAGGGGCCCAAGACCGTAGGTGATCCAAAAGGCAAAACAACAATGATTTAAAACAAATGTTTTTTTTTTTATTATTATACTTTTGTATCCAACCACAGGAGCCCACTATCAATGTTCAAAATATTGAACCACAGAGGATCAATAACTGTGGATTAAGTTTTATCACAAGCACATACTGGTTTCTGCCAAAATTAAGGAAACACCAACATAAATTGTCTTGAAACGGTGTTGCAGAACAGCTTCAATGCAGCTTGACATAGATTCAACAAGTGGACCTAAACCATGTGAGGAAAATGCACCCCACACCATAACATATACTTTGTATCCCTTGTTTACTCAAGTGTTTACTTTATTTGGGCAGTTACCAGTATGCCTACAGTTGCGAAGGCTGTAGTTTAGGCAGCATGTGCTCCAAATATAGGCTACAGCTTGTTGTGTTGTGGCCATAGACATCTAATCCATAGAAGGGTTTTGTAACCTCTTACCCTGGCAACTTGACTGTTAAACTCATTGGTACACTAACAACGGATGCCAGTCCTAACTTGAATGGGCCTGCAATTTAAGGATTATATTTCTATGGTTGGCTGGGCTGTCGGTTTGCCTTTTGCAGATTTCAAAATACTATTGAGAAAAACAGAGTTTGGAAAGCAAATTCCTACTGCTGAAAAGAGAAGACTAATCTGTCTGTAGAACCAACATAATGATAATTTTTTTCTCATCAACTCTCAATTTGTAGCTAAAAGCAGCACTGTTTTTCAAAGTAACTCATCTTGAGGAAGGCTATTGTCACAACGAGCGAATCGGCCATCACCGTGAATAGCCTATGGCTTCAGCTTCATCATTAGGTGAGTCAGTGGGCCACTGGACATGTTATTTAGTTGCCTGCTGTAGCCTATGATATATATATACAATATATACAGTGCCTTCGGAAAGTATTCAGAACCCTTGACTTTTTCCAAATTTTGTTAGGTTATAGCCTTATTCTAAAATGTATTAAATTGTTTTTTTCCCTCTCAATCTACACACAATACCCCATAATGACAATGCATTTTTTTTTGCTAATTTAAGAACTTAAATATTACATTTGCATGAGTATTCAGACCCTTTACTCAGTACTTTATTGAAGCACCTGTGGCAGCGATTACAGCCTTGAGTCTTCTTGGGTATGATGCTACAAGCTTGGCACACGTGTATTGGGGGAGTTTGTTCCATTCTTCTCTGCAGATCCTCTCAAGCTCGGTCAGGTTGGATGGGGAGCGTTGCTGCACAACAATTTTCAGGTCTCTCCAGAGATGTTCGATCAGGTTTAAGTCCAGACTTTGGCTGGGCCACTCAAGGACATTCAGAGACTTGTCGCAAAACCACTCCTACGTTTTCTTGTCTGTGTGCTTAGGGTTCTTGCACTGTTAGAAGGTGAACCATCTCCCCAGTCTGACGTCCTGAGAGCTTTGGAGCAGGTTTTCATCAAGGATCTCTCTGTACTTTGCTCTGTTAATCTTTTCCTCCATTCTGACTAGTCTCCCAGTCCCTGCTGCTGAAAAACATCCCCACAGCATGACTCAGCCACCACCATGCTTCACTGTAGGAATGGTGCCATGTTTCCTCCAGACGTGACGCTTGGCATTCAGGCCAAAAAGTTAAACCTTGGTTTCATCAGATTAGAGAATCTTGTTTCTCATGGTCTGAGAGTCTTTAGGTGCCTTTTGGCAACTCCAAGCGGGCTGTCATATACCTTTCACTGAGGAGTGGCTTCCGTCTGGCCCCTCTCCCATAAAGGCCTGATTGCTGGAGTGCTGCAGAGATGGTTGTCCTTCTGGAAGGTTCTCCCATCTCCACATAGGAACTCTAATGCTCTGTCAGAGTGACCACCGGGTTCTTGGTCACCTCCCTGACCAAGGCCCTTCTTCCCCCGATTGCTCAGTTTGGAAGGGCGGCCAGCTCTAGGAATAGTCTTAGTGGTACCAAATTTATTCCATATAAGAATGAGTGAGGCCACTGTGTTCTTGGAGACCTTCAATGCTGCAGAAATGTTTTGGTAACCTTGCCCAGATCTGTGCCTCGACACAATCCTGTCTCGCCGCTCTATGGACAGTTCCTTCGACCTCATGGCTTGGTTTTTTCTCTGACATGCACTGTCAACTGTGGGACCTTATATAGACAGGTGTGTGCCTTTCCAAATCATGTCCAATCAATTGAATTTACCACAGGTGGAAACATCTCAAGGATGATCAATGGAAACAGGATGCACCGGAGCTCAATTTCGAGTATCATAGCAAAGGGTCTGAATACATAAGTAAATAAGGTATTTCTGTAAAAAAAATGTAATACATTTGCAAACATTTCAAAAAATCTGTTTTCGATTTGTCATTATGTTTTTTTTTGTGAGGATTTTTATTTATTTAATCCATTTTAGAATGTGGCTGTAACATCACAACATTTTGAAAAAGTCAAGGGGTCTGAATACTTTCTGAATGCACTGTATTTTGCCTCCTTATATTGTACAATCTGTGTGTAGCTTCTTTGGCCTGGGCTATTGTTTGTTTGAATTCAAGACCAGATTGATCTCAGTTAGTCAGTGTCAGAGTAGTTACTCATTTCGGTCATTTGTGTAAAATTCAAAAAGATTAAACTAATGACTTATGTCATGTAAACGATGTACAAATGCTGAAATGGGTTTTAAAAGGCATATTTTTTCAATTAAAAAAAGCAAAGCCCCGGGCCTATGATTTCTTAATCTGGCCCTGACAACCGAGCATTTGGAGGTAAAGGGAACTGAATGTGTCCAGTTTATTCAGATTTCCCAGCTGAATGGGACAACCATAGATAACATGTGATGGAGTAATGTTCTGCACACCCACATTAACTCCTTAAGATTACATATTAAACGTATCTATGTGACTCATTGTGACTCATTTTATACATTGTCGAATTATAGTGAAGACATCTAAACTATGAAATAACACAATCATGTAGTAATCAAAAAAAAGTGTTAAACAAATCAAGATATATTTTATATTTGAGATTCTTCAAAGTAGCCACCCTTTGCCTTGATGACAGCTTGCACACTTTTGGCATTCGCTCAACCAGCTTAATGAGTTATTCATTTGGAATGCATTTAAATTAACAGGTGTGCCTTGTTAAAAGTTAAGTTGTGGAATTTCTTTCCTTAATGAGTTTGAGCCAATCAGTTGTGTTGTGACAAGGTAGGGGTGTTATACAGAACATTAGCCTTATTTGGTAAAAGACCAAGTCCATACTATGGCAAGATCAGCTCAAATAAGTAAAAGAGAAACGACAGTCCATCAATACTTTAAGGTCAGTCAATATGGAACATTTCAAGAACTTTTAAAGTTTCTTCAAGTGCAGTCGCAAAAACCATCAAGCGCTATGATGAAACTGGCTCTCATGAGTACCGCCACAGGAAAAGAAGACCAAGAATTACATCTGCTGCAGAGGATAAGTTCATTAGAGTTACCAGTCTCAGAAATTGCAGCCCATATAAATGCTTCACAGAGTTCAAGTAACAGACACATCTCAACATCAACTGTTCAGAGGAGACTACGTGAATCAGGCCTTAATGATTGAATTGCTGCAAAGAAACCACTACTAAAGGACACCAATAAGAAGACTTACTTGGGCCAAGAAAAACGAGCAATGGACATTAGACCGGTGGAAATCTGTCCTTTGGTCTGATGAGTCCAAACTTGAGATTTTTGGTTCCAACCGCCGTGTCTTTGTGAGACACAGAGTAGGTGAACGGATTTCCCCCCGTGAAGCATAGAGGAAGAGGTTTGGGGATGCTTTGCTGGTGACACTGTCAGTGATTTATTTAGAATTCAAGGTACACTTAACCAGCATGGATACCACAGCATTTTTCAGCAATACGCCATTCAATCTGGTTTGCGCTTAGTGGGACTGTCATTTGTTTTTCAACAGGACAATGACCGAACACACCTCCAGGCTGTGTAAGGGCTATTTGACCAAGAAGGAGAGTGATGGAGTGCAGCATCAGATGACCTGGCCTCCACATTCACCTGACCTCAACCCAATTGAGATGGTTTGGGATGAGTTCATCCGCAGAGTGAAGGAAAATCAGCCAACAAGTGCTCAGCATATGTGGGAACTCCCTCAGGACTGTTGGAAAAGTATCCCAGGTGAAGCTGGTTGAGAGAATGTCAAGAGTTTGTAAAACTGTCGTCAATGCAAAGGCTGGAAACTTTGAAGAATCTCAAATATAAAATATATTTTGATATGTTTAACACTTTTTTGTTTAAAACATGATTCCATATGTGTTATTTCATAGTTGTGATGTCTTCACTATTATTCTACATTTTAGAAAATAGTAAAAATAAAGAAAATCCCTTGAATGAGTAGGTGTGGCCAAACTGTTGACTGGTACTGTACTTGCAGGTTGGATTAAAGTGACTATGCATAGATAATAAACAGTGAGTACCAGCAGCATATAAAAAGGGGAGGTCAATGCAATTAGTCCGGGTAGGTGTGTCCAAACTTTTGACTGGTACTGTAGTTAAACCTATGGGATTTTCATGAGGTTATTGATTTGCAATGTCTAGAAATGCAGTTTATAACTGTGTGGCTCATGAAAAGCAAAATCCATATATTCCAATGATAACTGACAAGTTTATTTTCTATGAGGTATTTATTGATATTCCTGTCAGTGTCCTGAGCCTGTCAAACTGCCATTTGAGAAGGATGCCAATTAGTACAAACACACAGACAACCAAGGCAACACTCTCAATCAAAAGTGATACCTCTGTGACCTAAGGAGCACCTGTGGGATACAGTTGAATACAACATTATCATTTGACAGACATAGCCTATGGTAGCCATGCACCATGAGGAACTGATGGATCTCAATGAGATTCGATCAGCTTTGATGTCTGATTTTAATACATAGATGGACCTATAGTTGGCTTTCTTATATTTTTATAATTTCTGACCACAAATTACTGAACATTGATGCCTGACAAACTTCAAATTATCTGGAACATATCTTAGAAGAAGTAGCCTATATTTCTTTTTCTTTTTAATTATGTGACGTGGGCGCAAACCACAAAATATTATTTGGAAATGGGATCATCATAAGTGTGTCTATTTTATGTCTCATTCAATGTGAATTAGGCAGTGGATTTGGGAGAAAACTGGTATGAATATCTCCTACAAAAGGACTCTCAACTATTTACATAACTACTACTGAAGACATCACAATGAGCCCGTTCTGGGAAGTCTGAAAAGATGTCAGATCAAACATCCAATTTTTGTGCTTGAAATCTTGGTTAAACTAAGACACAAATGCTATGTTACAAGGTACATTTTCAGTCTACGAAACACACGGTTTAGTTTCTGTCCAACACAAAGAGACCTTGTTTGAGGAGAATAAAGCTGTAACATATGAGGTGAAAAATGATACCTGTGTACTGATCATTCCAACTGTAAACAGTAATAGTTCTTGGCAAGTTTTTCAGCGACACAGCCTAGGACAAAAACATGACTGGTTAGGGTCAAGAAGATCATTCTGAGAGAGATAGTGAGATAGTTGGTCAGAGACAGCACACTCAAGTGTTTTGCAAAGAAAATAAATAAGGGATACTGGTCTATAGTTTTTGACGTCAGATGAGTCGGGTGTTGGTTTCTTGAGAATGGGAGCGATTTGGGCACTTTTGAAGTCAGAGGGGATGCAGCCAGTGGTCAGGGATGAGTTGATAGGCAAGTGAGGAATGGTAAAAGGTCTCCAGAGATGGCCTGGAGAATGGAGGATGGGATGGGGTCGAATGGGCAGGTTGTCGGGTGGCCGGACCTCAGTAGTTGCAGGACTTAATCTGGAGAGAGAGGGGAGAAAGATGTCAAGGCGTAGGGCAGTTCTGTGTGAGTGGGACCATTGAGATTGAACATTGCTACAGCGCATGTGAAGGAAAGAGAGACAGAAAAGGAAACAAAGTAGTGATCAGAGACCTGGAGGGGGGTTGCAGTGAGATTAGTAGGCAAACAGCCGCTAGTAAAGATGAGGTGAAGTGTATTGCCTGCCTTGTGAGTGGGAGGGAAAGGGTCGGGTCAAAAGAGGAAAGGAGGGAAAATAAAAAGTTGGAAAGAAATTAATCTAAGGCAGGTTTTGGAAGGTTGAAGTTGCCAAGAATGAAGAGCGGTGAGCCATCATCATGAAATTAGCTTATCATGGTGTCAAGCTCATTAAGGAACGCTCTAAGGGCACCTGGTGGGCGATAGATGACAACAATGTTACGCTTAAGGAGACAAGTGACAGAGGAATTTATATTAGGAGATGGACAGGTGAGTGAGGGAGAAAATAAAAAATTTCCACTTAGGAGAAAGTAGTAGCCCTGTGCCATCACCGTGACAACCATATGCTCTCAGAGTGAGAGAAAGCATAGTCAGATGAAGAGAGAGAAGCTGGAGTAGCACAGTGTTCTCTGGGTTGAGCCATATCTCTGTCAGGGCCCAAAGGTCAAGGGACTGAACAGCAGCAGGCTGAGATGACCTCGGCGTTCTTGACCGCACAGGGTGTGTGTGTAGTGTACACAAAATTAGAAGGTTTGCAACCAAGGGGTGGGGAGCGTCTGTAACGCCAAAAGGGAGAGGAGCAAACAGGTATAGAAACACACACATAGTTGCCAAATTTACCAAATTAGAACATTTGATCATCCTAAAATAACTAGGTAAGATATTCAAGTGAAAGTGGTGGTGTGGAGCCTTCCCCTATTTCCTTCCTTGAATAACTCTGCAGATTTGTCTATGTTTCGGTGGTGGTCTTAGTTTTGCGACTAGAACGGTGCTGACACAAGTGCCGTTGAGAAAACAAGGGAGACTGAAGTACAAACACTAATTGCTAAATGCCTTGCAAAGGTGAAGAGCACACCTCCCGGAAGTAATGGCTGATTGCCTAGGAGAGGAGAAACCAATCCCTCTCCAAGACAGCCACTGATTATGAAACAACAACGGTGACACATTTCCCTGCCCTTTAATCCTGGTTGATGTGTCAACAATAATCTGCAAGTTATGAGCAGTCAGCAGTTCAAACACCAAGTAGGCCACTGGGAAGACAGGCAGCATTTCAAGTAAATTGCTTTAACTAGCAAAAAGACCGTATTAGACAACAACAGATTAAGAGAAAAATAATACTTATTATGCCTGGAGATATTAGAGGTCCTCTAGCTATTTAATGAAGCACACTGAGATGGACCCTGAGAAGCTGGTTAAATACTCAGAAAAGAGTTAAAAACAACCCCTCCTCCAATACAGACACTGATTGCAAAACAACAAGTCACAAATTGCCTTGCCCCTTAATCCTGGTTGATGTGTCAGCAATCATCTGCAAGTCATGAGCAGTCAGTAGTTCACATACCAAGTAGGCTACTGGGAAGGCAGGCAGCACTTGAAGTAGATGACCATAGCTTGCAAATCAAGGATAATTTTTTATTTTATTATTTTAAGTCATTGTCTTCACGGAATGCTATTTACCCACTCACCATTATACCCAATTGTACGGTGTCAATTAGTACAGAGTCATTCAGAAGTGGAAGTGAGAGACATTGAATGTTACCACAGAATAGTTTAGGTCATAAAGATAGGATCATTACACATCTTTGCAACCTACACTTTTGCAATGACATTCAATGTCTCTCAGCCATCCACCATGAGGAATTGTTGGACCTCAATGAGATTCGTTCAGCTTCAATGTCTGATTTTAGTACCGAGATGTACCTATAGTTGGCTTTCTTAGATTTTTACAATTTCTGACTGAAAATAGATAACTGTCAAAGTTCTAATTATCTGGAACCAAGCTTAGAAGAAGTAGCCTATATTTATTTTTTTCAAATGTTATGTGGGTGGAAAAAAGAAATTGTTATGTGGAAATGGGACTAACATAGTCTACTTCAATGTGAGGCAATGGATTTGGAAGAAAACTGTTGTAAATATCTCCTTCACAAGGAGTATCAACTATTTACATAACATCTGCTGAAGGTGTCACTGAGGACAGCACAATGAGCTCATTCTGGGAAGTCTGAAAATACGTCAGATTAACAATCCAATTTGTGGTTGAAATCTAGGTTAAAATAAGACAAATTGTTTTCCTGGTAGTACATTTAACAGGGTATATCTTCAGTCTACAGAACACTCAGTTTCGTTTTTTGACCAACACAAAAACACTGTTTGAAGAGAATAAATCATACCTGCTTACTGATCATTCCAATTGTCTACAGCAATGCTTCTTGGCGAGCCTTTCAGGGACACAGCCTAGTAAAAAACCCTGGCCTGATTTCCATATCGCGTAGCTACCTTTTTATCTCACTGGCACAAATCCCAAAAACCTTCCCAGTGTGTGCACTGCTGCATAAGACAGGTTTTATTTAATTTTATCTGGTTCTCTCTGTAATGACTTTGCAAGAAATCCATACCCCATTCCCAAAGTTCACCAAGTTATGGCCCAAGGAGTTGGGAGACTTTAAAGAGTGCTGTCAAGATCAAGCTCAAGCAACATACGTTTCCCAAAAGTGTGGAATCTATTTCACAAGGTAACAATTAAATTGCAGCTGCCAGCACTGGAGATATTAAACTCTCTTACCGTCTGCATTTCCTCTGACAGTGACCTTGGCCAGTAAGACAACGGCTGGCTGGTGAAGCCTCATGCTGGTTGAAGGGTTTGCTTGTTCTGACTCGTGTAGGGTTGGCCATCTGGGATAGTAAAATTCATCATAGTGGAACAGCACACTCAGCCGCCGGCACAGACACTATCATCAGTTTACCTGCACCGTCACATTTCCCCAGGCCCTTCGAAAGACAGTGACCACCACATATACCGTATTTTGCTTCTGTGGAACAATACGTTTGTAGGGTGGACATTTTATTTGGATTAACCAAGCTATTGTCAGAATAATAAAACACAGCAACATAGTCTGCTAGCAATTCTGAACCTTCAGCCTTCAAGAAAATCTTGATATTTTACACAGTGAATGTCACTATGTAAATAGAAAGGAACCCCATTTCCAGTAAATTTAACAGACTCCAGATTCATGAGAATATATCGCTTGTTGTCTTTGTCTCTTGAATAGTCAAGTCAATGGCCTTGTGAACATTGACTGAATGATCTGTACTACAACATGAGTCATAGCAGAAATGTCAAATAATACTTATCTTCAAGGATAGATTACCTTATTGTCTAATATAATATGTTTTTATTTGATTATTTTAAGTAATTGTCTTGACAATGACTGCCGTATGGAATGTTGTGCTGTCCTCACCATAAATATTTCACTGCTACTTCTCTCCCTTTCAAACCTAGCCCGCTTGTTTGAGTCCACTGCCTGGCTGGATGAGTATAATTGTGTTAAATGGCACCTTGGATCCAATGCATTATTAAAGAATGTCAGCTCTACCTCTGTTTGCATCCAGAGACCCTGTGAGGATGCACAAAGGCACACCATGTATGATCATGGACTCAGAATCGCAAAAATGGAAAAGGAATTTAGATGCATAAAAAATCTATAAGGAAATGGAAACAATGTTTTCATTTCCATAAATGCTTTCCATCATAATGTTTAGTATTTATTAAATCACCCAGTCATAGATTTCCCTACATTTATGTTGTGGTGATTTTACTTTAAATTTGTCAACCTACTGTAGACAGAGGTAGCCTTAAATATATTCATGACCTGTGTTGATAAGGGTTTTTAAGGTCCCAAAAGTATTCTGGAAGCCTTAACACAGTACCAGCCAAGCCAATGCAACATGGCTGAACTTCAGTACAAAGCATAGCCAAAGTCACGTGTTGGTTGCATTCTACCTTAAATAACACTGTGGGCCTGACATGCCATTCAATATTGAATGTATTGAGGTGATTGCCCATGTCATCTCACGCTATGCTTCTATTACATTTATGTTGTCACATTTGAGTTGCCAGCATTTACATGCAAATATGTTGTCTATCATTGGTTTGAGAGGGGTTGCCGTAAAACATAGCATCCGCAAAACAGCGGATGGAAATAGGAATGGCTGCTTTTGGCACATTTATAGATATGAAATTACTCAGTATAAGATCCATCTCGTTAATTGTTTTTGTTACACACTTTAATTAAGGTCTCTTACCACTGGATTGCATAACTTAAGGTCCAGATTCCGGGCGGTATAATGCAATCATCATTAAGTACATTATTGTTATACCCTCAATTTGTTAGAGTTATGACTTAGCTATAGGTAACATGCTGTCACGATCTCCAAGGACGGACCAAGGCGCAGCGTGCCGGGTTGAGTTAAACATGTTTATTAGTCAACTCACTCAAAACAAAAACAACAAACGAAGCTCAATAGGTGTAGCACCAACGGCACATACACAATAACAGTCAACTTCCCACAAGGAAAGGAGGGGAAAAAGGGCTACTAAAGTATGGCTCCCAATCAGAGACAACGAAGGACAGCTGTCCCTGATTGAGAGCCCTACCCGGCCAACAACAAAGAAATAGAAAACTAGAACATAGAATGCCCACCCCAAATCACACCCTGACCAAACCAAAAAGAGACATAAACAGGCTCCTACAGGTCAGGGCGTGACACATGCAGTGTTAAATATGTACTACCTATTAGATAATGTATGGTTGATTAAAAAAATTATTTAAGATTTGCCTTACAAAATACTAAAATATTGATTTGGACACACATATGCATTTCTTTCCCTTTGTTTTAGCACATAATTGCAAGGCACATATTATCCTTAATTGCCTGCTCATATTTCTGCATCATAATCAACATCCCCTATATACAATGTTATATACACACAACTCAACTGATGCATGAATAACAACTGTTCTCCCTCCCGAATAGAGACAGCCTCACAACACAAATGGTAAAAAATGGCTGAGGCACTCAAAGGCACACTTGCCACAAGGATGGGAAAAATATGCCCCTCGAGTGCCCACGCTAGCATTATGCTCATAGCAGGACGAAGTGCCGCCCGCCATCCTCTTCCCCCCTTTCTTTCTATCTCCCTTTCTCTCACTCCCCTTTCCTCTTATGGATTGGGGATGCTTTGAACCCACATGGTGTGTGTGGGCGAGCAACCCCTAAAAGCAAAGGCCCAAGCGAGCCACAAGTGAATCACTCTGCTATGCTTTTATCTGTCCGCCACAGCATTATAGGGATTCAGCCATTTGTGTCTGATCAGGAGATGAGGGTCACCAATGTTCTCGAAGTGCAGCCAAACAGTCATGAATTATGAAACACAGGTGAGACATAAAAAGTAGTTGAAAAATATGTGCATTCTAGAACAGTCAACGGGCACAGTCCTCTGGCTTTGCCAAAGGTATTTGTGATGCGTCCTTGAATAGACAGCCAGGTCCAAAATTATTGGCACTCTTGATAAAAACACTGTTTAAAAAATGAATAAATCAAATGCTGAGTTGTATTGATTGTTAAAAAAGTACATTATTTTATACTAATACAGTTGCTCAGAGAAAGAGATTTTCTTTAACAAGTAATATAAAAATAAAAAGAAGATAGGGGTGAAAATTATTGGCACCCCATGTTTTCAATACTCCAGGCACCTATACATGCCCCCTGTAAGAATAAATGATTCTTGAACCGTACATGATAGAGGCAATTATACTCCTAGTAGTGTGCTGTAGAATATGGAGTATCGCTACATACTGAAGCGCAATTTTACACATTCATTAATTCAACCTTAAAACTATTATTAATATTAATATCTTAGAAGTACCCTTTTTGATGTTGTAAATTTTTTGACATATTGTTTTAATACATTTTAGACACATTTTAAGAGCACCACCAGAGAGGATAACTGGGCCCGAATTATTTTTTTTTCGCTCAACAACAAGGAGTTTTTGTATGGAGGTCAATGAGAGTCGAATTTGGTTAACAAAAAAAATGTAATGGCTTATTTGCTAAGTGCGGTTTATTTGATGGAATAGAAGTTTCATAATGCTTAGGTTGTTATGAGTGTAATGATATAATTAGGACACATGACATCCCAGCAACTTTGAGACATTTTTTAGTTTGCTTGTTATTTACGTGCGTATCTCTCATTGGCTAGAATTGTCACAGCTGATCTTGCCTACTCCTGACTGCCTTTCATTTATGAATACATTTATTTTCATTGTTAGGACAGCCACTTGAGTATCTGGTTAATATGATGGATAAACTGTGGCACCACCAACACAGTGAATGGGGAAATTGATTCAAAGGGAACTTCCTCATGCTGGTGATTTGCAGAATGTGCAATCCTACAGGAGGGCTGTGATTGGTTACTGACATACAGTGGGGCAAAAAAGTATTTAGTCAGCCACCAATAGTGCAAGTTCTCTCACTTAAAAAGATGAGAGAGGCCTGTAATTTTCATCATAGGTACACTTCAACTATGACAGACAAAATGAGGAAAAAAAATCCAGAAAATCACATTGTAGGATTTTTAATGAATTTATTTGCAAATTATGGTGGAAAATAAGTATTTGGTCA
>QNTS01000001.1:2818768-2831885 GCA_003317085.1 Hucho hucho
TGACCAAATACTTATTTTCCACCATAATTTGCAAATAAATAAATTAAAAATCCTACAATGTGATTTTCTGGATTTCTTTTTCTCATTTCGTCTGTCATAGTTGAAGTGTACCTATGATGAAAATTACAGGCCTCTCTCATCTTTTTAAGTTGGAGAACTTGCACAATTGGTGGCTGACTAAATACTTTTTTGCCCCACTGTATACTGTCAATGTATATCTATAAAATTGATAATTTCTTCAAAAGTAGCACAGAGCCCACTCTGAAAATGTGATGTGTTTGAAGAGTGTATTGTTCTAAACAATAGATATCGATATATTCATTTGAATAGTTTGAGTGTTGAATAAATTATTGTGGAAATGTTTATTTCAGAATATAGCCATACTACATGTTTTAGAGCACACTATTAGGAGTATAATGACACCATTATGTTATATGTATCAAGGACGGTTCACGGATCATAGGGTTTTACAGGAGGCATGTATAGGTCAAAAATATTTTTGTAATGGTTTGTGATACAAATGCAAAAACCATGTTAAACATACATCCTCACAATTAAGTTTTTATGTGAGAATTGGCAGAAAAACCTGAGATACCAAAAGGATTTAAGGCCCATGCTGGCGTGATATCGCCCCATAGAATCGTAGTTCTTCACAGGGTTTGACCATCACATAATGCACTTATGTCATTCATGTATCTGTTCTTCATGTAGATTCAACAGCATTGATATTTACAAAGAATGCTGTATTAAAAACCATAGGTCAGATGGGAATTGTCTCCTAACTTCAGTTTTATGATGTCTTTGAGAAGATGGCAATCATTTGAGTAATTATTATGTCAATTCAATGCAGTTATTACCTGCAGTACTCCAAACACATTTCATACAGTGCCTTGCAAAAGTATTAAGACGCATTGGATTTCTTCACATTTTATTGTGTTACGAAGCGGTATTACAATTGATATAATTGTCATTTCTTTGTTCAAAAATCTACACACAATAATCTGTAATGTCAAAGTGGAAGCAAAATTCTTACATTTTCTAAAGATGAATACTAATTGAATAACAAAAACATAGTTGTTGCATTAGTATTCAGCTCGCTGAGTCAATACATGTTATTTGCCAATTATTATTTTCAAAATAACTATTATAATTTTTTTATTTAACCTTTATTTAACTAGGCAAGTCAGTTAAGAACAAATTCTTATTTACAATAACGGCCTACACCGGCCATACCCTAACCCGGACGACGCAGGGCCAATTGTGCGCCGCCCTATGGGACAATCACAGCCGGTTTTGATACAGCCTGGATTCGAAGCAGGGTGTCTGTAGCGACGCCTCAAGCACTGAGATGCAGTGCCTTAGACCGCTGCGCCACTTGGGAGCCTATGATGTTGGGGATCATGTCTAGATAGCAATTTTCTTGCCATGTATTTTTAAGCAGATTTAAGTAAAAATTGTATCTTGGCCACTCAGGAACATTCAATGTCTTCTTGGTAAGCACAAGTTTACTGTCCTGCTGAAAGGTGAATTCCTTTCCCAGTCTCTGGTGTAAAGCAGAGTAATGCATGTTTTCCTCTAGGATTTTGCCTGTTCTCCGTTCCGTTACTTTTTATCCTGAAAACTTGCAGATGTCAAGCATACCCATATCATAATGCCAGTGGAGGCTGCTGAGGGAAGGACGGCTCATAATAATGGCTGAAATGGAGTGAATGGAATGGTATCAAACACATGTTTTGGATACCATTCCATTCCAGCCAATATAATTCACTATTATTATTATGAGCCTTCCCCGCCTCAGCAGCCTCCACTGCATTATGCAGCAACCACTGTGCTTGAAAATAAGGAAGCAGTTACTACTGTAAGTGATGTGTTGGATTTGCTCCAAACATAAGGCTTTATGTATTCCTTTGCTGTTTTTTTGCAGTATTACTTTAGTGCCTTGTTTAGAAATATGTTTTTTTTATTTGTATTCTCATTTTCACTCTGTCATTTAGGTCATTATTGTGGAGTCACTACAATGTTGTTGATCCATCCTCAGTTTTCTCCCATCACAGCCATTGAACTCTCCTATGGCCTCATGATAACATCCCTGAGCAGTTTCATTCCTGTCCATCAGCTCAGTTCAGAAGGATGACAGTGTCTTCAATATGTCAAGGTCGTTTCATACAGAGTCTACAGAATAATGATTTCTTACGGCAAGGTATCGCTCTAGCGGGACAACTGCCGGTGAAACTGGAGGGCGCGCAATTCAAATAAATAATCATAAAATTATGGACATTAAACATTTAGGAACATACAAGTGTCTTATATTGGTTAAAAGCTGAAATTCTTGTTAATCTAACTGCACTGTCCGATTTACAATAGGCTTTACAGCAAAAGCATGCCATGCGATTGTTTGAGGACAGCGCCCCACATCAAAATATTTTTCCACCAGCACAGGTTTCATAAATTCACAAATAGCGATTAAATATTTATTCATTTACTTTTTGAAAGTCTTCCTCTGATTTGTCACCCAAAGGGTCCCAGCTACAACATGTAGTGTTGTTTTGTTAGATAAAATCCTTCTTTATATCACAAAAAGTCTGTTTAGTTGGTGCCATCGATTTGAGTAATCCACTCGTTCAACATGCAGAGAAAGGAATCCAAAAAGCTACTGCTAAACTTTGTTGAAACAAGTCAAAATACATTTCTATGTAATCCTCAGGTACCCTAAAATGTAATTAAAATATAATATTTAATACGGAAAGAAGTATGTTCAATAGGAAAACGATATTAGCAGGTGCGCGTCCTCTTCGTCACACGCGCATAGACTGATTTCCAACTCTGAGTCCCAGTACTAAAACGTATAATTCTTCCTTGTTTGGGAAGAAAAAGCCTGAAACCTTAAACAAAGACTACTGACATCCAGTGGAAGCCATAGTAATTGCATACTGGGAGCTAGATTACATTTCTTCCCTATACGTTCGAATGGATTTTTTTACATTTCCGTTTGGTTTTTCTTTGGATTTTCTCCTACCATATCTATTGTGTTATAGTCTCCTACATTATCTTAACATTTCCACAAGCTACAGTGTGTTTTCTTTCCAATGGTACCAATTATATGTATATCCTGGCTTCTGGGCCTGAGTGACAGGCAGTTTACTTTGGGCACGTTAGTCAGTCGGAAATTGAGAAAAATAGACCCTAGCCTTTTAAAGAGATATTCAATGTTTGATTTGTTATTCTTACTCATCTACCAATCACTGACCTTCTGTATGAGGCTTTTGAAAAGCTCCCTGTTCTTTGAAGTTAAATCTGCTTGAAATTTAAAAGTTGACTGAGGGACCTTACAGATGTTGTATGTACGGGGGACAGAGGAAGGGTTAGTCAAGGCTAGGCGTCCCGCTAGCAGGACGAAAGTCGACAACATCCGGGTGAAATTGGAGGGAGCGCAATTCAAATAAATAATCGTAAAATTAAACATTTATGAACATACAAGTAACTTATATCAGTTAAAAGCTTAAATTCTTGTTAATCTAACTGCATTGTCAGATTTTTTTATATATATTTTTTTACAGCGAAAGCATACCATGCGATTGTCTGAGGACGGCGCCCCACAACATATTTTTCAACCAGCACAGGCTTCATAAAATCACAAATACTGTCACGACTTCAGCCGAAGTTGGTGCCTCTCCTTGTTTGGGCGACACTCGGCGGTCGGCGTCACAGGTCTTCTAGCCATCATCGATCCATTTTTCATTTTCCATTTGTTTTGTCTTGTCTTCCCACACACCTGGTTTCAATCCCATTCATTACATGTTGTGTATTTAACCCTCTGTTTCCCACATGTCCTTGTCTGGAATTGTTTGATGTATAGTGTTTGTTGCTCGTTTATTTACTGGTATGTTTACGGGTATTTTGAGCCCATGTACTCTCGTGCTATTTTGTACCGTTTTGGTTGTTTTATTAAATGACTACGGTTATTATCAAGTTTTGCTCTCCTGCGCCTGACTTCTCTGCCACCAGTTAAGCAACCCTTACAAATACCGATTAAATAAATCCCTTTCTTTTGAAAATCTTCTTATCCCAAGGGTCCCAGCTACAAGGTGAATGGTTGTTTTGTTAGATTAAATCCTTCTTTATATCCCAAAAAGTCTGTTTAGTTAGCGCCAACGATTTCAGTAATCCACTCGTTCAACATGCAGACAAAGAAATCCAAAAAGATGCCGCTAAACTTTGTTCAAACAAGTCAAACTACGTTTCTACTTAATCCTCAGGTACCCTAAAATGTAAATAAACTATAATATTTAATACAGAAAGTAGTATGTTCAATAGAAAAGTCAAATTAGTAAGCGTGCATACTCTTTGTCGCACGCCGACAGACTGATAATGTACCGGGACTCTTTCTTCCAAAACTCAAAATTCTTCCTCGTTTTGGAAGAAACAAGCCTGAAACAAAGAACAAAGACTGTTGACATCTAGTGGAAGCCATAGGAATTGAAATCTGGGAGCTGGAATTATATAGGACCCATAGCTTTCCATTATAAGAGACTGGGACCTAAAAAGAAATCTGGTTGGTTTTTCATTGGATTTTAGCCTGCCATATCAATTGTGTTATAGTCTCATACATTATTTTAACATTTATACAAACTTCAAAGTGTTTTCTATCCAATGCTACCAATTATATGCATATCCTCGCTTCTGGTGAGTAACAGGCAGTTTACTTTGGGCACATCAGTCAGGCGGCAATTCTGAAAAATCATGTCAACTCCTATTATTTTACATAGAGTGAGTCCATGTAACGTATTATGTGATCATTTAAGCCACATTTTACTCCTGAACTAATTTAGGCTTAACGAAGAAGATAATTTAGGCTTAACCTAAATGAAGAGGCTGAATAATTATGCAACGACTATATTTTTGTTATTAATTTTATATTTATCTTTAAAAACCTTCCACTTTGACATTAGGGAGATTGCTGACAAAAATGTACAAATTAATCCATTCTAATCCCACTTTGTAACACAACAAAATGTGAAGAAATCCAAGGGATCTGAATATTTTTGCAAGGCACTGTATTTAAAATGCAATGGTTACAATCCGACAACTTTACATGCTGCCAAGACTAATTTGCAGACTGAAAATGTCAACCTTCATTTAACACAAGAATTGCAATAGAAACATTTCCTTGACATCAACTTCTCATCAACTAGAATTCAAACTAAGTAGATCTTGAAGCATTCTAAAAGCTTCCAAACACTCTTTAAAGACTAGTGATATTGTAAGAGCTGGTCTCTAGGGTTGCCTAGCTACTGGGACTCAATGTCTGCCTCTGGACCACAGAGGCAGACATTGAAAAGGAAGCACACCATCACATTCAAAGTTTTACCCTGCAGTATGTTTAGTTGACAATGTTTAATCTTTCAGAGGGGAATGTTCATGAAAAATGAAAGCAAGGCATAATATAGCTTCAATTTTACCATCATTTCTGTCCGCACAAACTATTCCACTCATAGTTTATATGTGTAAATAACATGTACAGTGCATTCGGAAAGTATTCAGACCTACTTTTTCCACATTTTGTTACATTACAGCCTTACTCTAAAATTGATTACATCGTTTTTTCCCCCTCATCAATCTACACACAATAACCCATTATGACAAAGCAAAAACAGGTAGTCTTCTTGTGTATAATGCTATAAGCTTGGCATATCTGTATTTGGGGAGTTTCTCCCATTCTTCTCTGCAGATCCTCTCAAGCTCGGTCAGGTTGGATGGGGAGCATCGCTGCACAGCTATTTTTAAGTCTCTCCAGAGATGTTCAAGTCCGGGCTCTGGCTGGCCACTTGAGGACATTCAGAGACTTGTCCCGAAGCCACTCCTGCGTAGTCTTGGCTGTGTGGTTAGGGTCTTTGTCCTGTTGGAAGGTCAACCTTCGCCCCAGTCTGAAGTCCTGAGCGCTCTGGAGCAGGTTTTCATCAAGGATCTCTCTTCACTTTGCTTCGTTCATCTTTCCCTCGATCCCGAATACTCTCCCAGTCCCTGCCACTGAAAAACATCCCCACAGCATGATGCTGCCACCACCATGCTTCACCATAGGAATTGTGCCAGGTTTCCTCCAGATGTGACACCTGACATTCAGGCCAAAGAGTTCAATCTTGCTTTCATCAGACTAGAGAATGTTGTTTCTCATAGTCTGAGAGTCCTTTAGGTGCATTTTGACAAACTCAAAATGGGCTTTCATGTGCCTTTTACTGAGGAGTGGCTTCCGTCTGGCCACTCTACCATAAAGGCCTGATTGGTGGATTGCTGACGAGATGGTTGTCCTTCTGGAAGGTTCTCCCATCTCCACAGAGAAACTCTGGAGCTCTGTCAGAGTGACCACCGGGTTCTTGGTCACCTCCCTGACCAAGGCCCTTCTCCCCCGATTGCTCAGTTTGGAAGGGCGGCCAGCTGTATAAAGAGTCTTGGTGGTTCCAAACTTCTTCCATTTAAGAAAGATGGAGAACACTGTCTTCTTGGGGACCTTTAATAGTGCAGAAATGTTGTTAGTACACTTCCCCAGATCTATGCCTAAACACATTCCTGTCTCGGAGCGCTACAGACAATTTCTATCGATCACATGGCTTGGTTTTTGCTCCTACATGCACTGTCAACTGTGAGACCTCATATAGACAGGTGTGTGCCTTTCCAAATCATGTCCAATGAATTGAATTTACCACAGGTGGGCTCCAATCAAGTTGTAGAAACATCTCAAGGATGATCAATGGAAACAGGATGCACCTGAGCTCAATGTTGAGTCTTATAGGAAAGGGTCTGAATACTTATGTAAATAAGGTATTTCTATATTCTAATTTTAATAAATGTGCAAAAATGTATACAAACCTGTTTTTGATTTGTCATTATGGGGTATTGTGTGTAGATTGATGAGGAACATTTTGCATACATTTTCATACTTTTTTGTACTGATCCATTTTGGGAATCGAACCCCCAACCCCAAGCGCCATACTCTACTAACTGAGCAACACGAGACAGTAATACTAGTAGGCCTATGTATAAAACCGCACATTGGGGGTGCTGTTTAGGGTAACCTGTGAAGCTGTGACTGTCAGTCTATGACTGTTATTAATCTTGATAGCCTGGTAACACAATGCTGTAAACACTCCGCTATATTAAGATGACAAGGACCAAAAATGAGTAATAGCTGTTTGTGCAACCGGGGGATCACAGTCAATACAACATAGGCAACAGCAGAGCTGTGAAGTTTTGTAACCGCCATGAAAATATACAACCTCCCAAATTATAACGCTCCCAAATCTAGTAAAACCTATGCCTTGGGAGCTTTGAGGTCTTATTTTCATTCTTAGTGTAGTTCCAATTCAGCCATAATACCTTTAATGAAAGAGAAAAAAGACAGTGTGGACATCACTGTAAATATTGCTTATTATAAAATTGCTTCAAAACAGCTCTGGCATGGTGGATGTAGCCCTTTCGCGATAGCCTTGGTATGAAAATTATTATTTAGTAAATGCATCTCTCTCTGCTTCTGGCCTTGGAGAAGGCCTGGCTGCCAGTATTTTATGCCATAATCTCAATGGGCACTTTGTCATATAGTATTTTCATGGTGTGGCAATTGAAATGTGCCATGCTGAAGCATAGCAGGCCCTGGCGAGAGGTCTGTTGACATTTATTGTCTCAGAGCTGGGATAACAATCCCAGTCAATAGTCCCGAAAGAAAACACTTTCGAAGAAAACTGAAACGGCTTTGACATTAACCGTCGATGTTAGTATGGTGGGGCGGACTGGGTCCATGAATCGACCCTGGCACTTCTAAAACACCAGACACATTTTTATCCTCAGGCCCCCAAACTGGCCCATGTTTTTCCTTGAGGCCCCCATTATTAGCCAGATAATGATAATTTTGCACAAAAAAAACTAGTTAGATAGGCCCACTAGGCTAAAAATGGAACAGCCAGATGGCCAGTCCTCCCCTGGATGTTTGGGAGCTACAAAACAGCTCTTATTGTGTATTTGATCAATTATTTTAATTGTTACTCAATTTGGGTGATGGATAATAGTGCCACATTGGTTAAGTATTAGTGTTGCCACCGAGGGACACCGAAGAGCTTTTGCATTGTGTGGTAACAACAAAAACACCAACTCCCTAAGTTTCTTTCTTTATGCCAGGACAAATGAACTGTCCGTTTCTCAATAAAATCTGCTTTATCCAAATATCAAAATAGATTTGATGTTCATACAACGTAGATGGCACACTATTTCCAGCACTGCTCTATGTCTTTGACAGAGATCCTCAAACAAACAGCAGTCTGTATTCTTTCAGAACTTATAGGGGCTTCTTCCTTGTGCAGACGTTGCACTTCATATGTTAACCTGGGGAGCTTTGACTCTCCAGAAGGAACATCCCTCTGTGGGTGAGCTGGAGAGAAGAACCTATAACCCTCAGAAGAACCTATAACCCTCTCTCATTATGATACTGCACAAAGGCACACTGCCTCTAAACACACGTCTCCATAGGCCTATCAATGAGCTGTTAATAAAGCAGAGAAGAAATCCAGGGATGTGAGTGGTAGCATTTTCACACTGTGGACTGAATCAGTTCCCATGTACATAGTAGTTTGAAAGCAAGAGAGAGAGAAGCACAACTACCAGTTTAATGTTCTCGCATTAGGAATTCACTTAGCACCAACAGGCATTATTATCACTGACACTGAAATTAATCTGGGTTTATAACTTTGTATTAAAGTGGTATTCTGGGGCAGACTTCTAGCTCTGACTTAAACATTAAATTAGATCCGTTTTAGTAGCCCATAAGCCCTTGGAAAACACATGGGAGACAGTGAACAGAGTTTGGCATGGCATTGAAAGGCACATCAAAAGAAATTCATGAAGTACAATCAAAAGCCTGATTTGCAAGGAGCTTTGATGTATATTTTGATCATGTTCCAAAATGATGTTATCTTGTGTATTACAAAATATATGCAGGCAATGATAAACTCTCAAATCCCCAAAAGGGACTTAGCTTTTGTAAGCACTCACAATGCTAATACGCCTCCTACTACATTTTCTCCAGCAAATATTTAGATGGCACAGGTGGCAGATGCATATTGATGAGAGTTACACAAGGACATATGCACTGGCATGTCATGTCTGAGAGAAAATATGCCATCACATAAGTGCAAATTATTCCCCACATGTTAAAGATGTATACATCCACAGCTGTTCCATTTTGCGATCTAATCATTATTTATTTATTTTACATTTAAATGGCTTTCCCTTTTTGGCAGAACTCTCTAGAGTGCTGACTGGAAACTGTAAAAAAAAATAAAAAAAATAAATGATGTACATGCAACAGCCGGCCCAGCTACAGTAATGTGGAATTTAAGAATGTTCTGGAACAGTAAACAGAATATTCCCCCAACACCGGTGTACAAAACTAGACAGATTGAGGTTCTGCACTTATTTTGTATATATTATATTTTATATGGTTATCAAAGTGGGTGTTTGCCATTAAATTGTGAAATTATAAATATTTATGAACTATTTACCAGCCATCTGTAAACCTATACACAATATGGAAATTGTATTTTAATGATGAACCCCCTAGAGATGTCCGTGCCCCCTGTCACGACTTCCGCTGAGGTCGGTCCCTCTCCTTGTTTGGGCGGCGTTCGGCGGTCGACGTCACCGGTCTTCTAGCTACCGCCGATCTACTTTTAATTGTCCATGTTTTTTTGTCTTCATTATACACACCTGGTTCCTATCCCATAATTACATGTTCCTTATTTAAACCCTCTGTTCCCCCATGGTTTTGTGCGTGTTTATTCTATGTTAGAGGTTCTTGGTTATGTGAGCTTGATTTTGTACTACCAATTTTGGTAGTTTTGATTTTTGAGTAAAATATTATGTGAATACTCATCTCTGTTGTCCTGCGCCAGACTCTACCTACCTGCTCACTGAGATCCTTGACACCCCCGTGGAAATCTAATTAGCATAATTTAAAAAATCCCTCAGTTTAAGCTTGAGATATCATTGTTTTTTTGCATTGGATGGGTCTCAATCCACTGATGTCGCACTTCTGCATATGCGGTTAAAGGTGACAGAGGTAGAGCGTTTGTCAGACAATGAGACATCCTGAAAATCGGTATTCTCACAAAATCGTCTATATCGTCCAAACCTGTTTGGGCTACACAAGGTTGTTCTTCGTTTTGCTCTACGACCCCCACAAGTGTCTTGGGACTCGTCTGAAGCCGGTGCAGCCGATCTGCCAACTTCTGTCTATAACGTCCAAATATGACCCCTCTGTGGAAGGGTGAAACTCTCCCTAATACATACATGTTGCTTGTTTTGCTCTAGGATGCCCAAAAGCCTCATCTGAAGGTACCCTGGTCAATTTACAGTACCACTCAAAAGTTTGGACACACTTGGTAATTCAAGGGTTTTTCTTTATTTTTACTATTTTCTATATTGTAGAATAATAGTGAATACATCAAAACGATGAAATAACACATTTGGAATCATGTAGCAACCAGAAAAGTGTTAAACAAATAAAAATCTATTTTAGATTTGAGATTCTTCAAAGTAACCACCCTTTGCCTTGATGACAGCTTTGCACACTCCTGGTATTCTCTCAACCAGCTTCACCTGGAATGCTTTTCCAACAGTCATGAAGGAGTTCTCAAATATGCTTTTTTTAAAAACTTTATTTAACTAGGCAAGTCAGTTAAGAACAAATTCTTATTCACTAGGACGGCCTACCCCGGCCAAACCCTAACCTGGACAACGCTAGGCCAATTGTGCACTGCCCTATGGGACAAAATAAAAATATTGTGTATTACAAAATATATGCAGGCAATAATAATCTCTCAAATCCCCAAAAGTGAAGTAGCTTTTGTAAGTACTGACAATGCTACTACGCCTCCTACTACATTTTCTCCAGCAAATATTTAGATGGCACAGGTGGCAGATATGCTGAGCACTTATTGGCTGCTTTTCCTTCACTCTGTGGTCTAACTCATCCCAAAACATCTCAATTGGGTTCAGATCAGGTGATTGTGGAGGCCAGGTAATCTGATGCAGCACTTCATCACTCTCCTTCATGGTCAAATAGTCCTTACACAGCCTGGACGTGTGTTTTGGGTCATTGTCCTGTTGAAGATCAAATGATAGTCGCGTTAAGCGCAAACCAGATGGGATGTATCACTGCAGAATGCAGTGGTAGCCATGCCGGTTAAATGTGCCTTGAATTCTAAATAAATCACAGACAGTGTCACCAGTGTTGTGGAGAATCGTCTCAAAAATGTAACACTCTTACAAGAACTTGTGAATTCAATTTAAACCTTTAATATAAAATATCAGAGGCTGTGCTGGACCATGGAACTGCCAAATTTCTGTATAGCAGAGCACAGCCTTTATAGTATTTCATCCTTACATTAAATACATAGACCACTCCCAAAACTTATACATTTCCCTTATGTCCTTTTCCATAGATTCTTTGTCCCATTCACTGCTAACATCCTGTTTCCTCAGGCCTGTTAATTAGTTCCAGATGCCTTTTCCTGCCGACATCCTGTTTCTTCTGAGGTCCATTGTTCAACTATTTAGCTCTGGCCATTTTCCTGAGCTCATCAGATATTCTGTTCACATAGGTCTTATTCGTTATATATGTATTTCTGTCTTACTACTTCAAAGTAATCAATCAGAATACTGGAAATTTAATAATTGTAGTGAGTTAATCTCCAACACCAGCAAAGCAACCCCCCACCATCACACCTCCTCCTCCATGCTGGGAACCACACATGCAGAGATCATCCGTTCACCTACTCAGAAAGACACGGCGGTTGGAACCAAAAATCTCTCATTTGGACGAATCAGACCAAGGACAGATTTCCACCAGTCGAATGTCCATTGCTCATGTTTCTTGTCTCAAAAAAGTCTCTTATTCTAACGGTGTCCTTTATTAGTGGTTTCTTTGCAGCAATTTGACCATGAAGGCCTGATTCACACATTCTGCTATGAACAGTTGATGTTGATGTGTCTGTTACTTGAACTCTGTGAAGCATTTATATGGGCTGCAATCTGAGGTGCAGTTATCTCAAATGAACTTATCTTCTGCAGCAGAGGTAACTCTGGGTCTTCTTTTCCTGTGCCGGTACTCATGAGAACCAGTTTCATCATAGAGCTAGATGGTTTTTGCGACTTCACTTGAAGAAACTTTAAAAGTTCTTGACATTTTCCAGTATGACTGACCTTCATGTCTTAAATGATGGACTGATGTTTCTATTTGTTTATTTGAGCTATTCTTGCCATAATATAGACTTTTTCTTTTAACCAAATAGGGCTATCTTCTGCATACCACCCCTACCTTTTCACAACACAACTGATTGGTTCAAACGCATTAAGAAGGGAATAAATTCCACATATTAACTTTTAACAAGGCACCCTCGTTCATTGAAATGCATTCCAGGTTATTTTCATTGAGATGGTTTGGGATAAGTTGGACCACAGGGTGAAGGAAAAGCAGCCAACAAGTGCTCAGAATATGTGGGAATTCCTTTAAGACTGTTTGAACAGCATTCCAGGTGAAGCTGGTTGAGAGAATGCCAAGAGTGTGCAAAGTTGTCATCAAGGCAAAGGGTGGCTACTTTGAAGAATCTCTAATATAAAATATATTTTGATTTGTTTAACACTTCTTTGGTTACTACATCATTCCATATGTGTTATTTCATAGTTTTGATGTCTTCACTATTATTCTACAATGTAGAAAATAGTACAAATAAAGAAAAACACTGGAATGAGTAGATGTGTCCAAACTTTTGTCTGGTACTGTAAATACAATGACTGTTCAATGCCAAAAATAAGGGGTTAAATACATGTAAAAAATATTTTTTACAAATGTTTCATGATATTTCTTGTATCCCTCAACTATAGGACAAACACTTCAGAATATCTGTTGTTCCATGGAGTGAATCTGTTATTCAATGCCGTTTTGTATGGGCTAATAGCAGTAAGGCCAAATTTTTTGTTATACTTCAAGGGGTCTTACTATTCTCAATCAAATAGCAAAATTATCCTTGATATGACCTTCTTAAAACAATTCCATATAGCCCAGTAGAACACC